>CAUYQG010110822.1:0-12752 GCA_963574415.1 Tarsius wallacei | reverse complement strand
ATGAATTTTTTTTTTTTTTGAGATTCTTTCAATGCATTTACCCTTTTTTTTTTTTTCTGAGTTGGCGTCTCACTTCGTAACCCAGACTGGAGTGCAGCAGCCGCTCCCGGCCACCGCAGCCTCGACCTGCTGGGCTCCGCGATCCTTCCGCCTCAGCCTTCCGAGTAGCCGGAATTACAGGCGCGCGCTACCACGCCCGGCTAATTTTTTTGATTTATTGTAGAGATGTGGTTTCGCCTGCCCAGGCGGGTCTCGAACCCGCGGGCTCAGGCAATCCACTCACCTCAGCCTCCCAAAGGCGCGGGATTACAGGCTGAGCCACCGAGCCAGGCGCATTTACCCATTTTATGATGGATGAATTACACAAAAAACCTGCCCTTACCATGCTGAGTGTTCAGCAGTTTTCGACCAAAACGGCATGGACCCCCAGGCTCCATCCTCCCTATTCACCCAATCTTGCCCCAAGTGACATTTGTTTCCTCGGTGAAAAAAGTCCCTAAAGGGAAACAGTTTGCTGGTGTGGAAAAGGTGAAACAAAAAACGGCAAAAACACTAAAGGGCATCCAAATTGACGAGTTCAAAAATTGTCTTGAGCAGTGGAAAAAACATCTCGATAGGGTATTTCATCGAGCGGAGAGTACTTTGAAGGTGACAAAGTTTAAACATGTAAGAATAGATACACAATTTTTGGAAAATAAATTCTGGTTTTGGGGGATCTCCTTGTATAATTCTGCCACTGGACCTTGCTATAAATGCCATAAGATATCTTTCCCCACCATTGATCTGCTACAGGTTTTCTGGTTGCTTGGTTCAAACAGCAAGACCACTGGCACCACAATTTTCACCTACTGTAGAACCTTCTCTGTTTTTTTTTTCTTTCCTAGAAATGGGGTCTCATTATGCTGCCCAGACTGAAGTACAGTGGCTAGTCACAGGCTCAATCATGGGAACCTGGAACTCCTGGCCTCAAGTGATCCTCCCACCTCAGCCTTCCAACTGTCTGGGACTACAGGTGCGTACCACCACACCTGGCTCAGAAACCTGGTATCTGGGTCAGAGCAGTGCTATCTGATGTAAACTAAGTTGCTTTCAGAACCCAAAGAGACCTACCAGGATTTGTTCCTTCTTCTGATGTGGAGTGTAAGATGCAACAATTTATCCTTTACTTTTCTTTTTTTTTTGAGATAAGGTCTCATTCTGTTGCCTAGTCCAGAGTGCAGTGGCACAATCATAGTTCCCCACAGCCTCGAATTCCCAGCTCAAGTGATCCTTCTGCCTCATCCTCCTAACTAGCTAGCACTACAGATGCATGCCACCACCTCCTGCTAAGTTTTGTTTGTTTGTTTTGAGGTAAGGTCTCATTCTGTTGCCCAGACTGAAGTGTAGTGGCACAATCAGGGCTCACTGCAGCCTCTATTTCCTGGGCTCAGGTGATCCTTCCACCTCAGCCTCCCAAGTAGCTGGAACTAACTACAGGTGCATGCCACCATGCCCAGCTAATTTTTTTTTTTTTTTTTTTTTTTTGGTAAGGACGAGATCTTGCTATGTTGCCTAGGTTGGTCTCAAACTCCCGGGCTCAAGCAATCCTCCTGCCTCAGCCTCCCAAACTGCCAGGATTACAGGTTTGAGCCACTGCACCTGGTTCCCCCAGCTAATTTTTTTTCTTTCTTTATTTTAAAGATGTGGGGTACAATTCAGGGTTAGGTAAACAAATGTTCATTATGCAGGTACCGTTGTTGATGAGGTGCGTCCCTCCCTCCCCTGGCAGTTTCCCTCAATTGCCAATCCCATCCCCTCTCCCCTGACAGATTCCCACTACAGCCGATCCCTTTCTTATGGTATTATGATAAGTGTTCAAGGTCCACTTATGAGTGAAAACATACAATACTCTGTTCTTTGTTTCTGTGATAGATCACTGAGTAGGATAGACTCTAAATCCACCCAAATTGCTGTGAAGTCCATATGTTTGTCCTTCTTTATGGCTGCATAATATTCCATTGTGTATATGTACCACATTTTTTTCATCCAGTCCAGCTTCAATGGGCAGCATGGCTGGTTCCATGTTTTTGCTATTGTGAATTGGAATATACCTGGAGGAACTCAAGTCATTCTACCAAAAAGACACCTACACACACGTTTGTTGCACCTCTATTCACAATAGCAAGAAACATGCGTGTGCAAGTGTCTTTTTGGTAGAATGACTTGAGTTCTTCCTGGTATATTCCCAATAGGGGGGTTGCTGGGTTGTATGGAAGGTCAATTTCTAGTTCTTTCAAAAATCACCACACTGTCTTCCAAAGATGTTGCACTAGTTTGCATTCCTACCAGCAGTCGTGAAAGCGTTTCTTTTTCTCCACATCCTCACCAGCATCTGTTGTTGTTTGTTTTACTAATAATGGTCTTTCCTATTGAGGTTAGGTGATATCTCAATGTGGTTTTGATTTGCATTTCTGTGGTGATTAGTGAGGCTGAGCACTTTTTCATGTGTCTGTTGGCTGCCCGGATATCTTCTTTTGAGAAGTGTCCCCTGCTCATTAAAAAAAAAAATTTTTTTTTTTTTTAGTAGTAGAGATGAGGTCTCACTATGTTGCCCAAGCTGGTCTTGAACTCCTGGTTCCAAGCAGTCCTCCTGCTTCAGTCTCCCAAAGTGAAATTACAGGCATGAGTCTCCATGCCTGGCCTATTGTTTAGGTGGACTATCCCAGCATGCACCTGATCACTTTCCACTCTTGTATCAAGTTCCTGAATCTTCATAAGGTTTATTTTACATCCTGAAGTACGTGTGTCTTCCCGCATCATGAAGCATTCCAGCCTAGTAGCCACCCTGATATGGCTTGGATGTTGTCCTTTCCCAGTCTTTTTTTTTTTTTTTTTTAGTTGGCGTCTCACTCTGTCGCCCAGACTGGAGTGCAGTAGCCGCTTCCGGCCACCGCAGCCTCGACCTGCTGGGCTCCGGCGATCCTTCCACCTCAGCCTTCCGAGTAGCCGGAACTACAGGCGTGCGCTACCACGCCCGGCTAATTTTTTTGATTTGTTGTAGAGATGAGGTTTCGCCTGCCCAGGCGGGTCTCGAACCCACGGGCTCAGGCAATCCACTCACCTCAGCCTCCCAAGGCACGGGATTACAGGCTGAGCCACCGAGCCTGGCTTTTTCCCAGTCTTATATTGAAATATGATCCCAGATGTTGGAGGTGGGGCCTAGTGGGAAGTGTTTGGGTGTGAGGGCACATCCCTCATGAATGTCCTGGTGTCTTTCTCACAGTAACCAGCTGGCACCACTAGCGCCAATTATACAGCCGTCCCGCACTATTGGTTCACACGAAAGTTGGTTGTTTAAAAGAAGCTGGCAATTCCTTCTCCTCTCTTGCCTTATGACATGGCTTCTTCCTCTCTACCATGATTGTAAGCTTCCAGAGGCCTCACCAGAAGTCCAGCAGATGCCAACGCCATGCAAAACTTTCAACCAGAATAAACCTCTTTTCTTTATAAATTCCCAGCCTCGGTATTTCTTTATGGCAACACACACCCTTGCTCACACCATCTGATTAGTGTGGCATTTATCAATATGACGTTGTGTAGGATGTTAAGATAGTCCAGATCTCTTTGGACTGTAATATGACAGAGGACAGTAGAGTTACGTAGCCCTAGAGCAAAACTGTACATTTTTGCTATTGTCCGTTCTACTTGAATGCAAACTGTTTCTGATTCTCTTTTCTAAGAATAAGGATAAGAAAGCATGTAGTTACCAAATCTAAAGCCATATGCCATGTACCTAGGATTGCATTCGTGTGCTCTAGGGAAGACACAACACCCAGGACAGTTGTATAATTGGCGCTAGTGGTGCCAGCTGATTTTTTTTTCATTTTTTAAAATTTTGTTTATTCTTACTGTTTACCAATGGGGAGATGCAATTTATTTACACTACCAGCCATAGGGGCAAGGGGAATACACAGTCAGCTATCTGTATGGGATGGACTACTTATGCAAAAATAATTATTTCCAAAGCAAAGGACAGTGGTGAGCCTCACAACCCTCCTCCCAATGATTCCAGCATGCGATAATGCCAGGCAGTGGTCCCTGGGCTTGCGATGGTGGTGGGAATTAATGAAAGAAAAAGTCACAAACCACATAAAATTTTAAAGAACCCCTTTTCCCCGTAACACACACATGCACACACACACTCAGATACATACTAGGATTACAAGGTGATCAATACACTTAATTGAAGAGGAAAGAATAGGATTCTGTTGGTAGAAGAAAGGTAGGTACGGAAAGGGAGAGTTTCTAAACACTGTCAACTACATGGTAGGGAGCATTTTCTCCCCAAAAGAGTCGGTACCCTCAGGGCACCTGTTGGACCAAGCCCACCTACATCCACCCAGGGCAGGAGGGGGCTACTGCCCTATTGATAGAGGGACACACACACACACAAAGGTTGGGTGGTAAGGTAATGTGAACAAATCATTATTCAAAACTATGTCCTACTTCCTCCTCTAACCAAGAGAAAAGGCCAGAAAGAAAACAGTAATATCATGATCTGTGTTCCCTAGCTAAAAGAATGATTAGACCATGACTCTTCTCCCTTACCTTCATCCAGCTTCCAAGACATTGTAAGGAAGTAGGTCACAGTCTCATTTAGACCCTCCTGTCCCTCTGTATCCTCTTAGATGTCTACAAAAATTCAAGGGCAAAGATAACCCAACATGACTCTAGCTCCTGCAAAGCTTTGACTTTTTTTAAAGTTATTACAATTCTTCAGTTGAAGACCAATCTGTAACTTGACCCAGACCCTAATCAAGACAACCCTAGGAAGATACAGCATTAGTAGACAGTCTCAAGGCCCAAGCTCTATGGTATTCTTAACCCTCTATAGTACATAACCGAGGTCAACCCATACTATCCAAATAGTTCCTTCTGGGAAATGGAAGAGTAATTGCCCAGCAAGGATTAGAGAATGGATAGAGCTGGACTAACTCCATCCCTATATGCGTCTGCCTTTTCTGCTCTTCTGCTTAGGTCCTAAGAGGCAGTACCCCAGTGGAGGCAAGAAGATATAATTCTTCATGAAGTAAGACACAGCAGGGAGAGCACACTAGCAAGGCAGTCCTTTGCAGGAGAAATGCTTAGGTATTACACTGCCTTTTAAATACAAAAAATTATGTTTTCTTCCAATTCCAATCCCAACAGAGAAAGCCATCATAAAGATTCTTAAGTCTTCTACAAAAACAGGAAAAGAAAAACAAAATACTTGAAGGAAGCCAAGGAAAAGAAAACTGGGTAGGTTTCAGAAGCATGAGCGCTAAGAGAGATGAATTGAAACTGGTCAATGTGAAAGCTGGAACGGCAAGCAGCACCTGGGGTCATGAGCTGGACCAGTCAGGCAGTGGAGCATGGGACAAGAGGAACACGGGGCCAAGTCAGACAGATAAGGCTGGGCCACTTACTGGGGCACAGAATGAGGTAAGAAAACATTTCAAATAAAGCAGCACCATTCCTGCTCACGGTGGGGCTCCCACCCCGCTATGCTTCACAAATCCTCGCTCAGGGAGCAAAGTGTAGTTTTGATTTGTGACTGTCACTTCCCATTTTCCCCTAGCCCATTCCCTGAAGCCAGGAAATTCTGGAGGTCCTTGTCTGACTCGAAACAATAAAAGGACAGCTCCTGTTGTCAAGAAGATCCGAAGGGAACCAAGTGGAATGGACTGTCCTCTGTGATGGGGAGAGAATGTGGTGACGGTCTGGATGTTCACCATAGCAGAGCTCTGACTGCCCAACCAAAGAAACAGGGACACTCAACAGGATTATTTCTGCACACAGTCAGGTGAGAGATGGCCCAGTCCTGCTCCTTGGCTTCTAGCACTAACCCATTCACATTACTGAGGGCAGCTGGGAGAGGTCCCTCTAGGCTCAGTTTTCAAACCACACCCTCTTACACAGTCATGATTCTCTTCTAGAGTTCAGGCCTGCCCCTGGAGTGGGAGGCAGATAGTGACCTGGCATAATGACCAAGCCATACCCATGGACTGGTTAGGTTACCAGTAATTCAGAAAATGACTGCCCAATAAACGTATATCCACAGATATAAGATAATACATCCAGATATGAATCTTGCAGTTTGAGAAAACGTTCATAGTGGCAGAGGGTCCCTGCTACTTCTCCAGGGGATCAAAACTGAATCCTCAGCCTGCTTGGACAACAAAATTGTACATTTGCAAGCCTATGCCACCAGAGGCGAGGGCAAGAGAGGACTCTACACAGCCAAAGGACAGACCTAGTCCTCGAACTGATTGGAATCAGCTGGACCTTTGGGAAACCGGGAGTTTTTTTTGTTTGTTTTTTTGTTTGTTTGTTTGTTTTTTGAGTCGGAGTCTCACTCTGTCACCCAGACTGGGGTGCAGTGGCCGCTCCCGGCCACCGCAGCCTCGACCTGCTGGGCTCTGGCTATCCTTCCGCCTCAGCCTTCCGAGTAGCCGGAATTACAGGCACGCGCTACCATGCCCGGCTGATTTTTTTATTTATTGTAGAGATGAGGTTTCACCAAGTTGCCCAGGCGGGTCTCGAACCCGCAGGCTCAGGCAATTCACTCACCTTGGCCTCCCAAAGCGCGGGATTACAGACTGAGCCACCGAGTCCGGCAAAACCGGCAGTTTTTATCTTTTCTTCTTGTTGGACTCAAGGCTACAGAGTTTCCCTACCAATTCTGATTGGGAGTTCTTTTTCTTGGTTTTCTCAAATTGAAATTGTTAGCATACCGATCTCACATCTGACTTTTCATTTATCTCAAAGAAGCCCAAATCAGAGGCTTAGAGATCAGAAGAGCAGTCCCGCTTAGGCCACTGATTATGACTCTGACCAACTTAGTAATGTCCACAATGTCCAGGAAGCCCCTGACGTCAGGCAGAGTAACTGAAAATTTTCCAGGCCGGGCACCACACCACTCATCTGCAAAACAGGGGCACTGCAGGACCTTGGGCACACTCTCGTGTGTTTAGATATATACACACATGGCATTGCGCACAGGCTGTGCAGCTCCCCCTGCCCCTGGCTGCAGACACTCCTGACTGTCCCTTTGACCTTGACATGCATTAAGACAATTGTGTTCACATGGTTTCTTAAAATTTAATTTAATTTAATTTTTTTGTAGAGATGGAGTCTTGCTATGTTGCCCAGGCTGGTCTTGATGAACTCCTAGCCTCTAACAATTCTCCTGCCCTGGCCTCGCAAAGTGCTGGAATTATAGTCATGAGCCACCTTACCCAGCCAGTGTCTTTCTTTCTTTCTTTCTTCCTTTCTTCCTTTCTTTCTTTCTTTCTTTCTTTCTTTCTTTCTTTGAGTTGGAGTCTCACTCTGTTGCCCAGGCTGGAGGTCAATGCCATGCTCACAGCCACCACAGCCTTGACCTGCTGAGCTCAGGTGAGCCTTCCACCTCAGCCTTCCAAGTAGCTGGAACTACAGGCATGCGCCACCACGCCTGGCTGATTTTATGATTTGTTGTAGAGATGAGGTCTCACCAAGTTGTCCAGGCTGGTGGACTCAGGCAATCCACTCACCTCGGCCTCTCAAAGTGCTGGGATCATAGGCGTGAGCCACTGCGCTCAGCCTTTTTTTTTTTTTTTTTTCAGTTGGAGTCCCACTCTGTCGCCCAGGCTGGAGTTCAATGGCACGCTCCCAGCCACTGCAGCCTCGACCTGCTGGGCTCAGGTGATCCTTCCAAGTAACCGGAACTACAGGCACGTGCTACCATGCCCCGCTAATTTTTTTTTTTTTTTTTTTTTTGAGTTGGAGTCTCACTCTGTCACCCAGACTGGAATGCAGTGGCCGCTCCCAGCCACCGCAGCCTCGACCTGCTGGGCTCCGGCGATCCTTCCGCCTCAGTCTTCCAGGTAGCTGGAACTACAGGCGCATGCTACCACACCCGGCTAATTTTTTGAATTATTGAAGAGATGAGGTCTTGCCAAGTTGTCCAGGCGGGTCTCGAACTCATGGGCTCAGGCAATCCACTCACCTCAGCCTCCCAAGACGCGGGATTACAGGCTGAGCCACCGAGCCTGGCTTAATTTTTTTTTTAATTTATTGTAGAGACCATGTTGCCCAGGCTGGTCTCAAACCCAGGGGCTCAGGCAATCCTCTTGCTTCGGCCTCCCAAAGTGCTGGGATTATTGGCTTGAGCCACTGCGCCCAGTCACCCAGCCAGTTTTTAATGATCAAGTGTTGCCACCCAGTCTCTGCTTTAGAGTTCTATCATCCCCATTCCTATCAAGGGGCCTGTTCCGTGTGGACCCCTCCTGCCAACAGCCCTAGGCTACAGAAGACAAGAGCCACAGTTGGCCTTCTCCGTGAGTGACACGGATGCCCCTCCTACCAAGTGTTCCATATTGCCTTGATAAATGAGGTATCATTGGGGGACTGTTCTACTACACATCGCATATTCATTTCACGTCTCTGTGCCCTTTCACCCTTTCTCCTACTATCTGTCATGGCAACTCTAGTATTCCAGCTTCAGGCAGTGCGGACATCACTTTTTCCACATCTCAGGAAAGCCTCAGGGGAAAGTTGGCACCATCTCCTGTGGTTCTTGCCAAAGCATTAAGTCCGATATCCTATAAGAGTGCCCTAAAATCTATATAATTTCCCTTATTCAACTTTATGAGGTCTGACAATGAAGTTTGCGAACTTGCCATCATGTGCTTATATTGGCAGCACTGTACAAACAACATGGTAAGGTTTCACAACCTTGGTATATCAGTGTCTCTTACAGCTGTGTTCGTGTCAACATGAGGTGGTGTCTTGCTGAGTGGTGTCCATTATTGTTGTTGCATGTTTTTGTGTGCCGTCGGGAGAATGTCAGAACTTGAATTAGAGCAATGAACACACATTACATTTTTTGTTTAACTTGGCAAGAGTGGAAGTAAAATCAGGGACATGTTATTCCAAGTTTATAGCGATAATGCCATAAAGAAAATAGCAGTGTATAGATGGATTAAACGTTTTTCTGAGAGGAGAGAAAGCGTCACTGATGAAGGGAGGTCAGCATGGCCAGTAATGAGCAGAACTGATGAAAACATTGCAAAAATTCATGAAACTGTGCATCAAAATAGTCAGCTGACTGTGAGAAGCATAGCAGACCAAAGAAACATCGATGGAGAAAGTTAGGAAAATCTGAACTGAAAATCTTGGCATGAGAAAGGTGTGTACAAAAACAGCCAGGCTCAGTGGCTCAGCCTGTAATCTCATGCTTTGGGAGGCTGAGGTGAGTGGATTGCCTGAGCCCGCGGGTTCGAGACCTGCCTGGGCAACTTAGCGAGACCTCATCTCTACAATAAATCAAAAAATTAGTCGGGTGTGGTAGCACGTGTGTGTAGTTCGCCGGAGCCCAGGAGGTCAAGGCTGCGGTGGCCGGGAGCATGCCACTGCACTCCAGTCTGGGCAACAGAGTGAGACTCCAACTCAAAAACAAACAAATAAACAAACAAAAATGAGAAAGGTGTGTACAAAAACAGTCCTGAGGGAGCTCTTGCATCACAACACTGCACCAGCTCACACAGCACTGTCTGTGAGGGAGTTTTTAGCCAATAAACAAACAACAGTAAACAAATAACCCTCCCTACTCACCTGATCTGGCCCCCAAGGACTTTTTTCTTTACCCGAAGAGAAGGGAAATATTGAAAGGAAGACATTTAATCAGGCATGGTGGCTCACACCTGTAATTCCAGCACATTGGGAGGCAGAGGCAAAAGGATTGCCTGAGTCCACAGGTTCAAGACTAGCCTGGGCAACATGGTGAGAACTCCTCTCTACAATAAAAATTTTTTAAAATTAGCTGGGTGTGGTGACACCCAGCTACTTGGAAGGCTGAGACAGAAGGATTGCCCAAGTCCAGCAGGTCAAGGCGGTAGTGGCCATGAGTGTGCCACTGTACTCCAGCTTGGGCAACAGAGAGAGACTTCAACTCAAAAAAAAAAGAAAGAAAAAGAAAGATATCTGATGCCATTCAGGACATCAAGGGTAGTACAATGACAGTTATCATGGCCATTCCAGTAAAAAGAGTTCCAAAATTGCTTTGACAGGTGGACTAGGTGCTGGCATTGGTGCATAGCTTCCCAAGGAGAGTACTTCAAAGGTGACCGTAGTGATATTCAGCAATGAGCTATGTAGCACTTTTTCTAGGATGAGTTCATGAACTTAACTGTCACCTCTTCTGGCCTGCTGATCAAGCCCTCTGGAAGCCAACAGTATGCATAACCCCCAGCACACACTTGCAGTCTCACTGTTCCTTCTGGAATACAGTCTCTCCTCCCTTGCCAGACCGAGCACCTCCTTGACTGGGTTACATAGGCATACCTCAGAGAGATTGTAGGTTCCATCCCAGACCACTGCAATAAAGATCACAATAAAGCAGATATTGAAATAAAGCGAGTCACACATATTTTCTGGTTTCCCAGTGCACATAAAGGTTTACACTATTTTGGAGCCCATTACATGTGCAGTAGCATTTTGTCTTTAAAAAATGTACATACCAGCCGGGTGCTTATAATCCTAGCACTTCGGGAGACCGAGGTGAGAGGATTCCTTGAGCCCAGGAATTCAAGACCAGCCTAAGCAACATAGCAAGACCTCGTTTCTACAAAAGTAAAAAAATTAGCCAGGAGTGGTGGTGCATGCCTGTAGTTCCAGCTATTTGAAAGGCTGAGGTGGAAGGTTGAAGAAGGTTGAAGCTGCAATGAGCCGTGATTATGCCATTGCCCTCTGGTCTGGGTGATTGAGTGACACCCCAACTCAAAAAATAAATGCACATATCTTCACTTAAAATACTCAACCGGGCTCGGTGGCTCAGCCTGTCATCCCAGCACTTTGGGAGGCCGAGGTGAGTGGATTGCCTGAGCCTGCGGGTTTAAGACCCACCTGAGCAACTTGATGAGACCTCGTCTCTACAATAAAATAAAAAATAGCCAGGCGTAGTAGCCCGCACCTGTAGTCCCAGCTACTGGGAAGGCTGAGGTGGAAGGATCACCTGAACTCAGAAGGTCAAGGCTGCGGTGGCCATAAGCGTGCCACTGCAGTCCAGCCTGGGTGACAGAATGAGACTCCAAAGAAAATAACATTCATGATTCATTCATGGGAGGCAGTCGTCATAGCAACATTAGCAGGAATTTGGAAGAAGTGGATTCCGGCCCTTGTGCTACCTTTGAGGGGTTCATGCCTTCATTGGAGGAAATCACTGCAGATGTGGTGGAAAAGGCCAGGGAACTAAAATGAGAAGCGGAGTCTGAAGATGGAACTGAATCACTGCAATGTCATGATAAAACTTGGATGCCTAAGGAGGTGCTTCTTATGGATGAGCAAAGAAAGTGCTTTCTTGAGATGGAATCCATTCCTGATGAAGATGCTGGGAACATTATTGACATGACAATAAAAAATTTAGACTTAAACTTAGTTGATAAAGCTGTTAAGAGGATGGATTTCAATTTGGAAAAAAGTTCTACTATGGGTAAAATGTCATCAAACAGCATCAGATGCCACAGGATGTCAGGAGCACAATGGCATGCTCCCAGCCACCGCAGCCTCCAACTGCTGGGCTCAGGCGATCTTTCCATCTCAGCTTTCCAAGTAGCTGGAACCAGAGATGCGTGCCACCACATCCGACTACTTTTTTGATTTATTGTAGAGACGAGGTCTCACCAAATTGCCCAGGCTGATCTCAAACCCTTCGACTCAGGCAATTCTCTTGTCTTTACCTCCCAAAGTGCTGGAATTACAGGTATGAGCCACCGTGCCTGGCCAGAAATGTACTTCTCAAGTAAGAAAACTGAAAAGTCAAGATGACTCCTTGATCCATGGGCCGCAGAATGGATGTGTGTTGACAGGAAAACAGCATAGCAATATCTTTGTTCATCTCCAACAGAGCTCATCACTTGGGTGGCCAAGTGTATTGTCAATGAGCATAATATTTTGAAATGAATCTTTTTTTTCTGAGCAGTAGGTCTCAACAAAGGGCTTAAAATAATAAACCATAATATAAACAGACATAGTGTCATCCAGGCTTTGTGGTTCCATGTATACAGCACAAGCAGAGTAGATTTAACATAATTCTTTTTTTTTTTTCTGATTGGTTTTCTATTACTGTTCAGTTTTTTTTTTTTTCTACTTGTGGTGTCCCCATCCTACTTTCCTCTGGACAAGTAAGTTTGCACTGACATTTGACATTATAGATACCTCTCCATTTTTTCTCTCTTGCTTATTTTTTATTTTAAAGATGTGGGGTATAATTCAGGGTTAGGTATACAAATGTTGATTATGTAGATACCCTTGTTGATGAAGTATGCCCCTCCCTCCCCTAGCAGTTTCCCTCAGCTGTCAATCCCACCCTCTCTCCCCTGACAGTTTCCCACTACTGCCAATCGCTTTCTTAGAGTATTATAATCGTTCAAGGTCCGCTTATGAGTGAGAACATGTGGAACTCTGTTCTTTGTTTCTGTGATAGATCACTGAGCCTGATCGACTCTAAATCCATCCGAGTTGCTGCAAAGTCCATATGTTTGTCTTTCTTTATGGCTGCATGATATTCCATTATGTACATGTACCATATTTTTTTTTATCCAGTCCAGCTTCGATGGGCAACATGGTTGGTTCCATGTTTTTGCTATTGTGAATAGAGCTGCAACAAACATACGTGTGCAGGTATCTTTTTTGTAGAATGATTTGAGTTCCTCCGGGTATATTCCCAATAGAGGAATTGCTGGGTCATATGGAAG
>CAUYQG010110820.1:0-35036 GCA_963574415.1 Tarsius wallacei | reverse complement strand
GTGACAAGTGGAACATGTGACCCTTGTGTTTTCTGAAACATTTGGTGTCAAAACAACAAACCAAAACACCACAGAGACGCGTCTTCAGATTAGGATTTGGTGACACAGTGTAAATCCAAGTTGAGCCATTTCTCTCCAACTTGCTTGAGCCAGCGCTGTGTGCGCGCCGTGACCCCACCTGGCAGTGCCCGTGAGCCACAGTGATGGGAAGTCACAGGGGCACTATTCACTGGCCCAGAGGTCCAGCCTAGCCACGGATCTAACCTTGGCAGGGCAGGTGGTGCTAGGCACAAGGTCCTGGCGTTCAGAGCTGGAGGCGGGCCTCAGGGACTGTTGGGAGAAGGGCAGGTAGGGAGGAAGGGCATTCTGACTGCAGGGAGCGTAGCGAGGGCTTCGGTTGGAGTCTGGGGAGCAGCCTTGGAGGAGAAGGCTGAGGCTGGAGGAGCTGCTCCGGCCAGGGCCAGAAGGCCTCAGGGCCGAGGTGAGGTGACAGGAACAGGTTTCCTCTGTGGGTGGGAGGCCTCTGCGGGGACTGGGGCAGAGCAGGCTCTGGGGAGAGGAGCAGGAGGCCACCTCTGGCCTCCTCAGTCTGGGGGACAGCCTGCCCTTGTGGCAGACACTGGGTGGGAAGAAAGCTCTCCACAGAGGAGAGCAGTGACGAGGCTTCTGACACCGCACAGCTGAGCCCTCCTCAGAGCTCTCATGCCAGCCAGTCCTCATCTCTTCAGAATTCGTAATCAAGATGCTTTTCCTGTCTTCAGGCCCTTCCCCTGGCACATTTGCTTCCTTTCTTTTTTTTTTTTTTTTAAGTGAGACAGGTTCTCACTCCATTGCCCAGGCCAAAATGCAGTGGTACAATCATAGCTCACTGCAGCCTCGAACTCTTGGGCTCAAGTGATCCTCCTGCCTCAGCCTCCCAAGTAGCTGGAACTAGAGGTGTGTGCCACCACACCTAGATAGTATTTTTCATTTTGTGTAGAGATAGGGTCTCACTATGTTGCCCTGGTTGCTCTTGAACTCCTAGGGTCAAGCAATCCTCCCACCTCAGCCTCCCAAGGGCTGGGATTACAGGCGTGAGCACCATGCCCAGCCTTACCTTTTCTTAAATATTTCATCTGCCAAGTTCCTTCTAAGTGTGGGCATCTTGCACTCCCTGTGTGCCTCCCTTTGTGCAGGGGAATGTCACGTGGCCCCTCCCATGCTGAAGCTGCTCCGTGGTCCCTCACTCCAGAGCCTCCCTGGGGCTCAGGCTTCTCCCTGTGTCCACAGCTGCTCCAGGTCAGGTTTGGCGGGTGGCAGAATGTGAGCATGACTGGCTACTTCAGGGACTACGCCGAGCTGTGCTTCGAAGCCTTTGGGGACCGGGTGAAGCGCTGGATCACATTCAGCGACCCTCGGGTAGGTGGGGCCCCTCTTGTGGGGAAGCCCACACATGCCGTGTCTCTGCCACTTCTGATGGCCGTGGTCCCGCTCCCTGTCCTCACAGACCATGGCAGAAAAAGGCTACGAGACTGGCCAGCATGCGCCAGGCCTGCAGCTCCGGGGCACCGGCCTGTACATGGCAGCACACCACATTATCAAGGTGAGTCAGGCCTCTGTGCCCCACCTGTGCGCCGCACATACTCCGTGCCTTCTGTGCCGCCAGGAGTTTCGGGGGGCAAGGCCTGCTGTCCAGCCCTGCCAGATGACACACTCACCGTCCAGCCAAGGAGATGGGCACACACCTCACCTGTAGGCCGCCTCATGAGGAGAGGTGAAGGGGGGCACGTGTGACTGTGAGCGGGACCGACTTCAGAGTGGGGGTGGGAGTGACGGGGGCCCTGCCTGAAAGACTGCAGCAAGGGGTCAGGAGAGGTCATCGGCACAGGGGCTTCAAAGGGCCTGGGACTGGGAAGGAGGAGGGAGACAGCGAGAGGCTCCCCCACCCAGCCTTAAGCTATGTGGGGGTAGGGAGAAGTGGCCAATGCTGAAGAAGCCGCCAGGTAGGTCTCCAGGGCAGGCGGGCAAGGGTGAGAGAGGAAGGAGTCATTCAGGGAGGAAATGGAGGCAGCAGACCAGGAGGCATGTGCTGCTGGAAGGGCCTGAGGCCAGGCACACAGAGCACGCTGGGAGGCCAAAGAGGGAGGACCACTTGGGACCAGGAGATTGAGGCTGCAGTGAGCTTTGATCACGCCACTGCACTCCAGCCTGGGCGATAGATCAGACCCTTTCTCCAAAAAAATGAAAGAAAAAGATTATCGAACACTATTGAAACACTGGTTGCTGGACTCCACTCCCTGAGTTTCTGGTCCAGGAGGTCTGGGAAAGGGCCATGACCTGGCATTTCAGCTCCCCAGCGGGTGCGGGTGCTCTCCCCTTGGGGACCACTCACTGAGCGCCACTGTCCTGAATGCCTCCCAAACCTCCATGCGGAACTGGCCTTCGCCACAGCCTCTCAGCAGGCGGCGGGCATGGTGGTCTCGTTTCTCAAGACTGTTTCAATTGCTTGGCATCCTTCTAACTTGGCAGCACCTCTGGGGAAAGTACCCAGGGGCTGCAAAACACACTCTAGCAAAAATTTCAGACACAGGATGTTGATGCCAGACCTAGGCCACAGTCCACCACAGCACAGAGAAATCGCTGCCTCCAGGACGGGGGTGGGGGGTGGGGGGCCTGCGGCCTGGGGTGGTCAAGGCTAGGAGTGCTGCTGCTCACAGGTCCCCACAGTCTCTAGAAGCAGGAAGGGAGGAGGCGGCGGCTGAGGCCCCCGATGACCCCCTACTCTGTTTCAGGCCCACGCCCTCACCTGGCATGCCTACAACAGCACATGGCGCCCCAAGCAGCAAGGTGAGCTGGGCCCCCAGGAGGACAGCACGGGTGCATGGGCGGCCCACTCCTCCCATCTCTCTTCCCTCACAAGGTCTACTGGGGATCTCCCTGAACTGTGACTGGGGGGAGCCCGTGGACATGAGCCGCCCCATGGACGTTGAGGCCGCCGAGAGGTACCTGCAGTTCTGCCTGGGTTGGTTCGCCAACCCCATCTATGCTGGTGACTACCCACAGGTCATGAAGGACAGCATCGGTGAGCTGGCCTCACCCATGGCAAGGTTACCCAGGCTGAGGGGTGAGCTCGGGTGGATGGCCAGGCCCCAGGGGACTGACAGCCAGTCACCATTAGAATCACCAGGGAGGGGCCCAAGTGCACCCCAGACCTGAAAAGGAGACCTTGCAGAGCCAGGAGGAAGCCTGGCTGGCCTTGGGCTCTCCCCTGTGTGTCCTGAGGACCTGCCTCTGCCCTGGCTCCATCCTAACTGTGACCAGGTGGGAGGGAGGAGGCAGATGTGGTCCTGGGTGCCAGGTCCACCATCTGTTGCTGGAGACACTGCCAAGCTCTGGCTTCCAGTGTCAGGGAGGAGAGGCAGCAGGCAGCATTCACAGGGTGGTAGCAGTCTGGGTGTTTTTGTTTTTCTATTTTGAGGTGGGGCCTCACTCTATTGCTGAAGCTGGAGTGCAGTGGCATGATCATGGCTCACTGCAGCCTTGGCCTGCTGGGCTCAGGTGGTCTTCCTGCCTCAGTCTCCCTAGTAGCTGGGACTGCAGGTGGATACCACCATGCCTGGCTACATTTTTTTACTTTTATTTTTTTGACCTCTTAACAATATTAGGTCTTCCAATCCATGAAAATGGGATGTACTTGCACTTATTTATGTTTTCTCTACCTTCTTTCAGCGATGTTTTGTAGTTTCTACTGTCCAAGTCTTTTGCCTCCTTGGTTAATTCCTAAGTATCTTATTATTTTTGGTGCTATTTCAATGAAGTTTTCTTAACTCCTTCAGAGACTGTTTATCATCAGGGTATAGAAATGCAGCTGACTTTTTTGTTGCCTTTGTATCCTGCTTATTTGCTGAGCTCACTTGTCAGCTCTGACAGTTTTTTGTGCGGCATCTTTAGGATGTTCTACAGGTAGGAGCATATCATCTGTGAGCAGAGATAACTCCACTTCTTCCCACTCCAGATGCCTTTTACTCATTCTCTTGCTGGTTCCTCTGCCTAGAACTCCTGCTTAACCAAGTGAGACTTGGCTGAACTCTACTCTTCTCTTGGAAGGAAGGAAGAGTGTGGAGCAGGGCCTGGACATGTCGAGGCTGCCAGCATTCTCACGGCAGGAGAAGAGCTATATCAAAGGCACGTCCGACTTCTTGGGGCTGGGTCACTTCACGACTCGATACATCACGGAGAGGAGCTATGCCTCGCGCCACGGGCCCAGCTACCAGAACGACCGGGACTTGGTGGAACTGGCTGACCCACGCTGGCTGGACCTGCGGCCCAACTGGCCACATTCCGCGCCGTGGGGATTCCGGAGGCTCCTCAACTTTGCCCAGGTGACTGTCACATGCAGGCCCTGACAGGCAATTCAGAACACATAGACCCAAATCCATATTCTTATAGCCTAGAACATGGGGCTTAGCTCAGGTTCCCACACTTGAAAGTTAAGAAGACAGAAGGAACCAAGTTGTGCATATTTCAGGGCTATCCCTCTTGGCCCGAGAGACAAACACCTACTATGAACAGCCACTTCTACATATGTAATTTTGGCTACGATTTTTTTTTTTTTTGAGTCAGAGTCTCACTTTTTTGCCCGAGCTGGAGTGCAGTGGCACGCTCACAGCCACCATAGCTTCGATCTGCTGGGCTCACACAATCCTTCCACCTCAGCTTTACAAGTAGCTGGAACTAGAGGCGTGCATCACCACGCCCAGCTAATTTTCTGATTTATCGTAGAGACAAGATCTCGCCATGTTGCCTAGGCTGGTCTCAAACCCACAGGCTCAGGCAGTTAGCTATGATTCTTATCTCACACTTGGCTATTTTGCTGCCCTTCTTATCTGTGGGAAAGAACAAACACCAGGTACATTTCCCTCCAATGATGCTGGTTTATTGAGAAATATATTTCTTTTCATGAACTTGTTTACTGCCTGTATCATCTCTAAACAAACACGTCATCTGACATTTTCTAAACGCTGAAATATGGGAGGGACCCAAAAACTACTGGAATTTATTAAAAATTGTGTATTTATTCTCATATGTTTACACTTCAGTCACATCAGCAAAACATTTCCCTTTGAGAACTTTTTTTCATCCAGGGAAACAAAAAAAAAGTCGCTTAGAGTGAGATCAGGTAAATGGGGAAAGTGGGGCATGGGCCTTGTGCTGTTTGGGGTCCAAAACTGCTGAGCACAATGTGGTGTGGGCAGGTACACTAGTAAAGCACCCATTAAATGGGCAAACATGTTGAAATAATCTCCACAAAAAAATTCACTGAAGTCAAATGCAGTCAGCCTCTCACAGCAATGCTAGCTGGTACACTGATGCCGATGGGTTTTTAGAACATTTACCTAGTGAGGGTAGCCTGGACTACAAGGAGTCTGCCCTCCAAACAAAATTCCTATTTTTTCTGGGTCCACCTCATAACTTGATGTGAATGAGGCTTGAGTCTCTGTTCCTACATGAGCCTCTGATGCCGAAACCTACCTGCAAGTCAGAATATTCAAGACGTGCTGCTCTGACTCACTTGCAGACTCAATACGGCGACCCTCCCATATACGTGACAGAAAATGGAGCCTCTCAAAACCTACACTGTACTCAGTTGTGTGACGAGTGGCGAATTCAGTACCTTAAAGGACACATAAACGAAATGCTGAAAGGTAAGACACAAACCAAGACTGTCTTCACATAATCTTCCATTTGGACAAAATTTGACAAGACACATTATCAACTGAAACTTGCTTCTAAATCTCACAAATGGAAGTATTTCAGTATTATCTTCAGTCTCACTTTTCTAAGTAAATGAAATATACGAAAAATAGAGTAACTTGTCTTTGCAGCCATAAAAGACGGTGCTAATATAAAAGGGTACACCTCCTGGTCTCTGTTGGACAAGTTTGAATGGGAGAAGGGATACATGAATAGATATGGACTCTACTACGTCGAATTTAATGACAGAAATAAGCCACGGTACCCGAAGGCTTCTGTTCACTATTATAGGAAGATCATCACTGCCAATGGGTTTCCCAATCCAAGAGAGGTAGGCTTCATGGTCATGGCTGTTTCAGAAGGAAGCCAGGGTCCACGGTGCAGCCCTGGGCCTCCTCCTCACCCTTCCCCATCCCTTCCTCATTTGCTTAGGGTGAAGCCAATGCACCTTAGACATCAGTCCAACTCACAGAACATTAAGGGCACAGCTAGAGGGTGGGTAGAAGTCTGTGTACGTTAGGTTATATAGGCAAACTCAATATAGACTCTTAGCTAAACGTCACTCTAAATGTTGTACCTTTTTTTTTTTCGAATTGGAGTCTCACTCTTGTTGCCCAAGCTGGAGTGCAGTGGCACGCTCATAGCTACCACAGACTCAACCTGCTGGGCTCAGTTGATCCTCCCGCCTCAGCCTTCCAAGTAGCTGGGACTACAGATGCACACCACCACGCCCGGCTTATTTTTTGATTTATTGTAGAAACGAGGTCTCACCAAGTTGCCCAGGCTGGTCTCGAACCCCTGGGCTCAGGCAATTCTCTCACCTCAGCCTCCCAAAGTGCTGGGATTACAGGCTGAGCCATCTAAATGTCGTATCTTAATGCCAACAAATATTACCTACCCTTCCACATGTGTAAACACAGTGAAGTCGAACATACAATGATTGCATCACTTTCATTTCCTTCTCCACCAAATGGCAGAACCATACAAACACATTGGCTCCAAAAGGGGATTAAAAACCATCCAACCTAGTAGCCCCAAGAGCCTGTCAAGCACTTCCAATAACCCACACGTTTTCTCAGTTCTCCATCCTCTTGCTGCTGCATCTACGGGCAGTGAATACACATTGTAGTTTAGAATGTCCTAAGTCACTTAAAAATAAATCTCACTTGTTTACCAACATTACTTTAAGGTAAATCCAGTAGGCCCTGAGTGGAAGTGACAGACAGCTGTGAGGCATCTGCAACTTTTACATCATGACAAAAGCACACGGCTACACACTCTTCAAGAGTATGGACTGCTATTCCCCTCCCACTATGCTGCACATAGATGTGCAATAAATATTAATTTAAATGGCAGGCAGACTTTCAAAAACATGTATTTTCACCCTTTTATTCCAAAAATGATTTGAAACAGCGAAACATTTAGCCAAAGACAACATTACTTACACAATGGATTTGTATTAGGTGGAAAGCTGGTATCGCAAAGCGTTGGAAACTTGCTTTATCAACAACCAGATGCTTGCTGCAGGTGAGTGAGGATATTTTCATTCTTTCCTTTGATAACCAGACTACATAATTATAACAACATAACCAAAATCTCAAAATGTGGAACTACCTGAGTCAATCTTCCAAAACCATTTATGATTAAAGTGATTTTTTTCTTTACTTTGAAGCAATGTCACATTTCTGTTTTATAAACATTTTATTTTATTTTTTTCGGGGGTGTCAGAGTCTCACTTTGTCGCCCAGGCTGGAGTGTAGTGGCATGCTCATGGCCACTGCAGCCTCGACCTGCTGGGCTCAGGCAACCCTTCTGCCTCAACCTTCCAAGTAGCTGGAAGCACAGGCACACACCACCATGACCAGCTAATTTTTAAAATTTTTTAATTGTAGAGATGAGGTCTCACCAAGTTGCCCAGGCTGGTCTCAAACCCCTGGACTCAGACAATCCTCTCGCCTCTGCCTCCCAAAGTGCTGGAAACACAAGCATGAATCACTGCGCCTGGACTTATAAGCATTCTAAATATTAAAAAAGCTTACCATGAAAAGAGAAATATTTTATCTACTCAAGTCTTATCCTTTCTAAATCATACCATAAATCTGTAGTAGTAGGCTTGTGAAAGGCAGGGAAAAGTCAACCCGTATGCCAAAGGGAATGGAAAAGTCAAAGAACACTCCAGATCTCATATGTGCTCATTCAGCAAGTAATTATTAAGCACTATTTGTTGTTTTCTTTTGTTTTGTTTTCTTGAGTTGGAGTCTCACTCTGTCACCTAGGCTGGAGTGCAGTGGCATACTTATGGTCACTGCAGCCTTGACCTGCTGGGCTCAGGTGATCCCTCTGCCTCAGCCTTCCAAGTAGTTGGAACTACAGGCACGTGCCACCATGCCCAGCTAACTTTTGATTTATTGTAGAGATGATGTCTCGCCAAGTTGTCTAGGCTGGTCTCAAATCCCTGGGCTCAGGCAATCCTCTCACCTCAGTCTATCAAAGTACTGAGATCATAGGGGACACCGCGCCTGGCTGTCACTCACTATTCATTAGGAGAAATTTTAGGCCCTGGAGATGCAGCAATGAACAACGTTCCTGCCCTCATAGAGGCCATCATTCCTTCTGCATTGGGACTTGAGAGGACCAAACGTAGAAAACTGGTATGCACCTATGCATCCAGAAATGCCAACACACAGCCTTTGTTGCTCTGAATTCTATCTTTATCTCTAAATAAGGGCAATCAGAGAAACTTGCTCCTAAATCTCATGAATGAAAGTCTTTCAAAATTATCTTCTTACTCTAAGTAAATACAGTGCATTAAAAATAAGAGTAACTTGTCTCTGCAGCCATAAAAGATGATGCTAATATAGAAGTCCAATGCGCTATCCATTGCGCAATGGAATGATGCTAATATAAAAGGGTACACCTCCTGGTCTCTGTTGGAAAAGTTTGAATGGGAGAAGGGATATGCGGTTAGATACGAACTATCTGTTTTAACAAATGTGTCTTTGATGTGGTGTCAGAGGTATAAAGTGTTAGACCAGGTCAGGCACAGTGGCTCGCAACTGTAATCCTAGCACTTTGGGAGGTCGAGGCAGGAGGCTCATATGAACCTTAGAGGACAAGACTAGTTTAGGCAATGTAGCAATACCTCATCTCTATAAAACATCCCAAAAATTAGCTGGGGGTGGTGGCATGCACCTGTAGTTCCAGCTATTTGGGAGACTGAGGCGAGAAGATTGCCTGAGCCCAGGAGGTCAAGGCTGTGGTGAGCCATGATCATGACACTCCAGCCTGGGTGACAGACTGAGACCTTGAATCAAAAAAAAAAAAAGCAAAAATAGAAAAAATTATGGGAACTGTGGAATATGGCTGCTAATAGTTTGAGATTAATTTAGGTAATTTAATTAACATAGGTAATTTAAGTATTGAGGCATTTAGAACCCAATGTAGGCAACTTCTGAAATATTTACAAAGCTCTTGCACAGTTTTCAAATAATCTTTAATTCACCAAATTCTATTTTATGGCTAACAAAAATGAGAAATGTGACACCCCTTTTCAAGTTCCTGATGCAGTCAGAGCCTATAGGAGGAGCCATCTGCTGGGGTGACCATGTCTCACAGGGGTTTTGTCATTCCAGAGCCGCTGCAGAGACACATGCAGATGGCCACGGAGGTGGCGGTGCCCACCGTGAGCGCCCTGTGTGTGCTCCTCGCTGCTGTCCTGCTCGTGCTCCTTCTGCAGGCGCGGGACTGAGCTCATGGACGACAGGGAATGTCACCTCACGGGGACAGATCAGAAGTGCCCTTCCTGTTCTGTGATGGTTTACACGTGTTTCTGTTTCAGGCTCTGCAATAATTACCTTTTTCCTCTCTTTTTGGCTTGTGCTGGAATTAAGAATTAAAAAATAAAAATAAATATAAATAAGAATCATTTGTAATCTCGCCCTTCCCAAAACTAACATTAAGATTTTGTTGTATATTATGACTGCATTTTCATTTTACAAAAATGGGATCACAGAATACAAACTGCTTTATGACTTGATGTGTCTTCCTTTTTAAGTCTGTCCAGAAACGTAACTTTATTGTACAAATAATGGCCATCTCAGCACCGTCCCAACATGGTGGCAGAACCCATCTACAAATAGCATCCTCCCAAGTGAAAATCCTTGTGGCCAGCCTGAAAGAGGATGTGATGGGAGGCAAGCAGGTGGGATAGTCTTGGGACAGGCTTCCTACACCAACTCCAACTCACTTTACTCAAGGAGATACCTCAAAGAAACAATACATATTTAAGTTATTTCTCTTCTAGGTAACTAAATATTTTGTTTTTTAAAAATAAAGAACCATTTTATTCTTAACTATGTTAAAATACTACAATTAACTACTTTCCATTCATGTGGAGACAAAACATCACTTAAGAAAGAATGTTATCAGGCATTCAACTCTTCACCTGATTTTACTTAATGTTGTTTCCAAAACCTCAAAACATAAGAGAGTAGAAATTTTTGTTCAGTTAATTATTTTGGTTAATGTGTTCGCAAATGAAAACATTTTAAAGATCTGGGTCCTAAAATTGGGCTGGGGTAAAGTTGTTTTAAAAAACTTTACTTTCAAAGTCAAACCTATATGCTGCTTGATAATGTTCTCTCTTCCACCAATGTTTTCAAAATCATACTCATTTTCCAATATATACTATACTGATTTTAATGCAAAGACACTACCACACAAAATTTCCTCTGATTTTAGGATTAAATTGACCTATTGGGCTGCTTACAGAAGGTAGAAAGAAAATTAAAGACTTGCGCTGCTCAGTAGAGTCTGTAAGTCTTTTATGCGCTTACTGCTGAATAATTCACATTCCTAATGAACTAAAGCAACCTTTATGCCACAGAAACAATAAGACATAAGGTCCTCATTACAAAGCATCTGAAGAGAATGAGAAGGGCATGTGAATACCTGAAGACCCCTCAGCGTGTGTCACTGGAAGTGCACCTGGCAGCAAGTGACCGTGGTAGTGAAGGGTGCCCTTTCTTCCAAGCTCCCATTAAGGGTCAGCTCAGAAAGATCTGTAAGAGAAGAAAAGGTTTCAGAAAGAGAAGGCGGTCAGAAGTGCTTCACGCCCTGCTGACTTTTCTACCACGTATAATGCTGAATTTACCACAGCCAATAATCAAGAGACAATCTGCAAAATGGCATGTGTCTTCTACTTTAAGAGATTTTACTGGAAGAAAACCAAGGTTGTCAATTCCTTTAAATAATAAACCTTCTTGATGCATTTAAAACATGATTAAATAAACTAAGATATAAGGCAGATTTTAAAAAATTAAATATTCTAAACTTGGGAACTTACTGTTTTATATTTTGTGCCACATCAACTAGGTTTAAACAATCATCTTTTTTCTAATCTTAATATAAATTTCAGAAAAGAAATTTCTACTTAGGATTTGTAGCCTCAGGGCCAGACACATACTCATTTTCCTCTCCCAAAGACTGGTTTCCAAAAAAATGGCCCCATCAACATTTAGCTGGGATCACGTGCAACCCGTGGGCCAGTGTCTCAGCGCCTGTGCTCTCACCATCAAGAAGCACTCACAGAGCTTCAGCAGGGAACAGCTCCGCAATGCCCCTTCTCCCACCAGCCCAGATCACAACTCTCTTCCTGTGGCGGCTGGATGTACACTTTCCTCTCTCGAGGCTCCCTGCCTTTGGTGTCAACTGCCCTACTCTTTAGATATCTTGAAAAGCTGGTATCTGACCTAAGTGCATGGTTCAATGAAGTAAAAAGTCCAACTTCTTCTAAATGATCTTCGGCAAAAAATTAATAAAATTTAAAAATTAAAAAAGTTAACAGAGCCCAATATTTTGGGGAATTAGGGCTTTGAATAACCCATGATTTTTCAAATGGGATCCCCCTTCAAGAGTGGGTCTTGCTTTGGGGCAAAAGTCGCTGAATAATTTCTAGACAATGACATCAAGAATATATGATGGGCAGAAGAGGTTATAAAATTCAAGCCAAAATGGAATTTGAGTGCATTTGCAAGACACAAATACATGATTCCATAAGAACTCCTTATTTTCATAAAAGCCATTGTACTGGTGCATTCACAAGTTGTTTGAACTCCAACATCCAAAATAACTTTTGCTCTTTTTTGATGCAACCTGTGTCAAACAGGCTTTAAAAGCTGTGTGTAGTACACTTTGCTTGTTCAGCATCATTGGAAAAGAGACTTTCATTGTGCATGAATTTCCTCATAATACAGGTTAAATCTTCATATAACAAATTTACTTTGAAATGGTATTTTTCAAAAGTGTGTCACATATATTCATGCCTTCCTTTTTAATCATAAAAGTAATTCATGTTTTCTCGTAAAAACTGAAACCAGGACTGGCTGGAGCACTTTGGCTGGTCTCAGCACAACTCACAAGAGCCACCTGGGCTGCACTCAAGACTCTGATCTGCCCAGCCTGGATAGTGAGCCCGCCACATGCCTGGACAGCTCTACTGATCACTGACACTGGGAAGTCTCGCTGCTACCAGCACCCACTGCTCAGAGCTGCCGTGAGGGCTGCACCCTTCCAGGACTTTTTCTATGGCCCATCTCTGCGTAAACACTACTGCAGTTAGGTCTGTGTATACATGTCTGGCTACAGGTATGGGATAAATCCCCAGTGACGGAACTGTCAGGCCAGAGAATACAATCATCACACTTTGGCTCGGTATCCCGCCACAGAAGCTGTGCACTTGATAATCCTACTGGCGAATGCAAGGTTGAGTGCCTGTTCCCCCATAGCCATGCCAACACTGTGACTTCAAATGTTTTGATCTTTGCTAATCTGACAAGTGAAAAACTGGTATTTATGTATATAAGTTTGCATTTATCTTATTCCAGGTGAAACTTAGCATATTTTTTTGTTTTGACACAGAGTCTCACTATGTTGCACATACTGGCCTCAAAATCCTGGCCTCAAGCAATCCTCCTGTATTGGCCTCCCAAAGTGCTGGGATTACAGGTGTGAGCCACCATATCTGGCTGAGAACATTTTTATTTTTGAAGAAATTTAGTTTGGACTGGAATTGTAGGCATGAGCCACCATGCCTGGCCCATGCACATTTTATTATGTTTTTTTTTTTTTAGTAAGAGTCTCACTCTGTCGCCTAGGCTGGAATGCAGTGACACGCTCATGGCCACCACAGCCTCAACCTGCTGGGCTCTGGTGATCCTTCCATCTCAGTCTTCCAAGTAGCTGAAACTATAGGCGTGAGCTACCACGCCCAGCTTATTTTTTGATTTATCGTAGAGACGAGGTCTCACCAAGTTGTCCAGGCTGGTCTCAAACTCCTGAGCTTAGGCAATCCTCTCGCCTTGGCCTCCCAAAGTGCTGGGATTATAGGCTTGAGTCACCATGCCCGGCCTACGTTTTATTTTTAAGACAATATTTGAATTTCCCTTTTTGGTAAACTTTATATCACTTGCCCCTTTTTCTACTGAGCTATTATTTTTCTTAATAATTTAAAAGTTTTTATATACTAGGAAATATAGCACACACACACACACACCCCCCCCCCTTTTTTGAGTTGGAGTCTCACTCTTGTCACCCAGGCTGGAGTGCAATGGCATGCTCACGGCCACCACAGCCTTGACCTGCTGGGCTCAGGTAATCCTTCTACCTCAGCCTTCCAAGTAGCTAGAACTACAGACGCATGCCACCACGCCCGGCTAGTTTTTATGATTTATTGTAGAAACGAGGTCTCACCAAGATGTCAGGGCGGATCTTGAACCCCCGGGCTCAGGCAATCCTCTTGCCTCGGCCTCCCAAAGTGCTGGAATCACAGGCTGAGCTACCGCACCTGGCCTATAGCCCCTTTTCTGAATATGGGCTGCAAATTTCTTTTCCTTATTTATCTGTCTGTTGTTTTGTCTCTGGTATGTTTTGCCATACAGAAGTTTTTCTATTTTCATATAGCTGATTACCAATCCTTTATACCTTCCAGGTTTTTTCACACTTAGAAAAGACACAGCACAACTCTAATCGACAGCTTTCAGGAAAACTCTTTCAGTTTTGTTAGGAGATTTCAGTTCAGCTATATGTGCACAGAAGTTTCCATTATGCCTAAATCAAAAGATATTGGGTGAGGGAGAGAATAAACATTTCCTGGAAATATTTTTGTAAGGTATTAACCAGTAAAATAGAACTATCTGTATTCCCCACAGCAGTTGATTATAGGCCTTTCAAATCTTCTCAGAGTCTGTTTGAAAACTATTAGATTTATTTTTAAAAATTCCTTCCCTATTTGAACATGGCCCTTCAAGACCTCTATGGATAAGAGATGGCACCATCTGGCCACTCTGCCTGACGATGCAAGCTTCACAGGCACACCTGAAGGGGGAGCCCTGGTGGGCAAGCCATCACATCAAGGAACAAAGGATACTCTGCAATCAACAAGGACTCTCTCTGACTGAGGAATAGAAGTCTCACCCGATTCCAGCCAGACAAGACACTGGCAGAAATGGCAGTGTTTCCGTTCTAACCAGTACACAGATGTGTGAAGTGTGACCCAGTTTCCACTTCATGACCCACTTTCACTCCTGTCCCTATGGCTTGACTCTTTCTGATAAAAGTTCCTCTACCCAGAACAATGAGGAAAAAACATGCTTCTGTGATTCTTATATACTTAATGTTTCTGGGCATGACACTTGCACAAAATCCACAGGTAGTTGTCTTTTTTGGGGGGTTGGAGTCTCACTCTTGTCGCCCAGGCTGGAGTGCAGTGGCACGCTCATGGCCACCAGAGCCTTGACCTGCTGGGCTCAGGAGATGTTTCTGCCTCAGCCTTCCAAGTAGCTGAAACTACAGATGCACGCCAGCACACCTAGCTGGTTTTTGTGACTTATTGTAGAGACAAGATCTCACCAAGTTGCCCAGGCTGGTCTTGAACCCCTGAGCTCAGGCAATCCTCTTGGCCTCCCAAAGTGCTGGGATTACAGGATGAGCCACCACACCTGGCCAGCTGCCTTTTTTTTTAAAGAATAAATGTATTTTACACCTAGAGTTCAGGAAAATTATTTAAAACTGGGCACAGAGCTATAATAATGATCCCTACTGGTAAGATTCAGGCTGTCTCTACTGGAATAATTTATCTGAGTAGATGACAAGCCATCTCACCAGGTCTGTGAAAGTCCAGATGGCGCACAGGCGAGCTGTCGCTCAGTTGCCAGATGGTCTTCACCTTCTTGTCACTGCCGTGTACCTCCACTCGCCACTTCTGTGGCTTCTCACTAAGGAAAGAAGAAAACAAAGGAAAAACCTTCAGTGTAGCAATGCCCTTCCTCCCTTCCAGAGTCACTGAGACAATCCTCACGTGACGAGCACTGAGAAGAGGATCAGCTCCTGCCCTCTACAAGTGCAGGTGAGAGAGAAGCGAGGCAGGAGCACAAGCAACACTCCAGTGGAAAAAAGAGAACCGCAGAGAAACACTGGACATGTCAGGGGACAGCAGGAGACAGGCCTCTGATTTGGACTGGGGATACAGAGCTGGAAGACTCCTCAGAGCCTGTGGTATCTATGCTGAGAATGACATCACAAGGAGTCAGGCAGCAGGCGAGGTCCAGAAGGAAGAGTGATAGGCGTGTGGGACAGCATGGTGGCACATGAGCAGAAAGGGTCAGGCCCGGCTGAGCACTATCCTGTGGTAACAGGAGCCACTGGCATAAGACAACGGAGGCAGAGAGGACAGGTAGGAAAAGAATCTGGCCACAGTCTAGGCAGTAGATGACGCAGATGTGAAATACATGACGTGAAGACGCAGAGAAAGGGAAGGGTCCGACAACCATAGGAAGGTCTGGATCGTAACCCTCTAAGGAGGCGGGAGGGATGGGTGGAGGGCAAGTACTGGGCTCTGCTTTGGGTGTCAGTTGGCGACTGATGATGGTCCCTTGAGTGCTGAGTCCGAGTGGGGAGCCAGGGGAAGGGGAGGCGGTGCCAGCCGCCTAGCTGTGGCTTCAGTTCCATGGGCTCTTGTCTAGGAGGCTTCTAGAACCAGGGTCTGCAGTCTACAGCAGGAGAGCTGGAGATGTGGGAGTGAATTGGCACCAGCCCAGATGAGATGAAGCTTTGAGTACTAAGGAAGTCATCTCAGGGGACAGGAAGGAGGAAGAGGGCACTGGCAGGACTCCAGGCAAAACTCCCACAAGAAGCAGGTAGAACAAGCAAGGCTTGGGGAAAGAACTGTTCTAGCAGCAAACAGGTGTCCCTGGATCTGGCAACGGAGGCCACTGGCGACTCCACCAGAACCATGTCAGAGCCAGTGATGGGAGAGTCCTTGGGCTACGAGGGACCTAAACAGAGGGAGGCCATCCATGTAGCATGGAGCTGAGGGCAGAGGCAGGTGACCACCATGGCAGTGACTCCGTGTTCACGTGATGACCAGCCTATACCTCAGCATCACAGCCCGCGCCTCCCCAGCCCACACCCTCCCCCGTCATCCCCGGATGTCATCCCCGGATGTCATCACTCTCATCATTTTCTCATCTGTCATTTCCCTTCTAGCTATTCTTCCCACTTTTCTCTGAAGAAACAAGAAATTGAGAGAAAAATGCAAGACGATCTAGAGAGAGTGGACACGGCCCGGAAGGAGGAGGGAGAGCTCAGGGAGAGGATGGTCAGAAAGCCGGACACGGATAATCCAGGCTTCACAGGTGACACAGCTCCATGTCACAAGGTCCCCACAGAACACAGACACCAAGACCGTCTCGAATGGCAGGCAACTGAAGGCATAATTATTAAACTGCTGACCTTTGATATAAGCTCTTCACAGCAGCTGGCCTGACCGGCAGCTGGAACGTGTGCTGCTCATCCAGAGGATGCTGCTTATAATAGCGTATGCAGATTCTGAAACAAGAGGAACCTCTTGGAAAACAGTCATGAGACAAGGCTTTCTAGAAGTCTAAGGCTCACAAGGAAACACTGTATCCAATACAACTATAACAGCACATAAGTCAACACACACTAACAACACCTCCAAACAAAAGGTAGGCTAAAGTGTTCTTTTATTTGAAAGGAAATCTCATTCACATTTTACAAATTAATAGACATACTTCTTACAAATATAAAATATACTTGAGCCCAAATAAAGGCTTCACTGCAGAGAAAGAGAGGCATCAGAGAGAAACACACAGAGGCAGAAGAAAGATGAGGCATATCCTCTGTGGTTTCCAGAGTCCAGGAAATTAAAGAGTTAATTCATTAATACCACAGATTTTCAGTGGAAATAAAAACCTTTGAGATTCTGTAAACAATGACAACATCAAACTTTCCCCTTTACAACGGAGGTAAATTCTCATTTTGGAAGATATAAGGTACACTTGCTTCTGTAGGGAAAAGAAACCCAGTCCTCCCACTAGCCGGTTTATTTACTTCCCATCTGAGGCCTCGAATATACACAAGACACCACAGTCCATGTGTAAGTGTGATTCCAAACTATCTTTAGTCAAACTAATGGCAACCTCTAACCACAGCAATGCCATTGACAGAGGTCTGGTAAGACTATTTGATTCTGTTCAATTATCACAGAGATGGCTAGTAATGATTTTTGGCCCAAATACATAAGGATGTAAAGAAGAAAAGAAACGAATACTTGTTAAGCACCTATTAAAAGTCAGGTACTTGATATCTATCACATCATTTAACCCTCACAAAACACACGAGGTCATTAGATCCTCTTCATAGTTGAAGAAACAAGACTCAGTGGAAGCGACAAAGCCAGGGTTGACCCTGACTCCTCTTGTATCCAAAACCTTTCCTTGATGACATTCACTTAGACCCATGCTACAGAAAGACAGGGTAAACAGGGTCTATCCTAACTGGTCATACTTTGGCAGTAACTATTTCAGAGAATACATTTCTATGTAAGCAAACAATAGAGAAATACTTACTGTGTCAGAGAAAAGAGGAATTCATGTTCAGATTTAATGAAAGGCATGCAACTGACTAGTATTTCTAGAATATGGTGGAGTCTCTGAACACGAGAAACCTGTTCTTGTATATCTACTGCTGGAGAAATGAAGTACTCCTGGAATGAAAAAGTATAGGCAAATTAGAGATTCAAAGTATATTATCTGGAAAGAATAAAGGTATGCCCGCCACATATAAGTTGGGATGCTTGATAATAGGGATTTTTAAAAAGATCAGAGGCAGCTGGATAGAACTCATTGCCTTTCAATACTATTCTTCAAACTAAACTGCAGATGTGCCATTTCAGTTCACAGTGGACCACACCTGACAGAGGTCCCATAAGTTCACAATGGAGCTGAAAAATTCCCCAGTGCAAGATGTTCCTCAGGTGTTTGTGATGATAGTGGTGTAAACAAACCAACTCCTTGAGAACAGCCACAGGCAGGTCCTCAGGACGCACTCCAGAGGAAGGCACTATCACAAGGAGATGACGGCTCCATGCTGTCCCCTCCCATTGGGACAATATGTGGAGGTGAAGACAGTGATATTGACAATTCTGATCCTGTGTAGGTTTAGGCTAATGTGCATGTTTCTGCCTTATTAATAAAAAAGCTTAACAAATAAAAATCTAAAAACTTAAAAGTAGGGAAAAAGGCTCATATACAATGATCTCGAGAAAGAAAATATTTTTATACAGTTTTACAATGTGTTTTAAATGCTATTACAAAAGCCTCAGGCCCTCAAGTAGCTGGGTCTATAGTGTGGATTACCATGCCCGCTCACTTTTTAATTTTTTGTAGAGATGGGGTCTCGCTATGTCACCCAGGCTGGTCTTGAACTCCTGGCCTCAAGTAATCCCCCCACCTTGGCCTCCTAAAGCTCTGGGATTACAGAGTGAGCCACCATGGCTAGCCCCCAAACATTCCTTTATAAGGCCTATCAAAGAAAGGCATTCCCTAAGCATTCTAGATAAATAGGATTTGTGGTAGTACATTGGCATGAGTAGGATACAATTATGTATTAGTTATTGTAGATTTATAGAGAAAGGAAAATCACACTAAATTATCTGCTTTCCTGTCTGCTTTATTAGGCAGTAATAATTAAGGGCATGGATTGTCTTATTTATATCTGTTTTCCAAGACCAAGGACAGAGTTTGGCATATTAGAGAGGCACTTAATAGCTGAATGCAGAATGACTACATAAAAGAAAAACTAACTTTAGAATAAAAACATAAACTCACCAAGTGATTCAAAGATGCAAGTTCCTGACCTATCAAGAAAAAACATATATGTGCAAATAAGTTTTAGGTACTATTACATGTTAAGGAACATATATAAACTGTTTCATAGTTCATACATGAAAGAGACAATCAAACTAGTTCCTCACAAAAGGCCGAGTATTCTGGCATATTACAACATAAATATACACTAATATTTATTCTAAAAATAATCATAGCTTGCCCCTGATAAAAACCATAAGTGCTAGGTACTAAAACAGCATCTCATAAAATAGCTTTTTATCCATAAACTGACATCATAGAATCTCAAATGTTTGAACTAAAAACAAAGAAATAAACAAAGAAAAATGGTAGCCATGTTGAATCTGATGTCTTTATCAAGGGGGTCACTAAGGCACAGAGAAGAAAAATGCCAGGACTGCAGGACTGGGACTAGTAGAGAGAACTGAGGATGTCCACAGCTGACAACTGTGGTGTGCTTTTTAGTTTTGAGCTGGGAAAGGGACTTACCTATGAAAAAACTGATATAATCTTTCTTTAGTTTGTCCAAACCAATTTCCAAGAGCATCTGAACTGGAACAGGCCCACTGAGAGACACAGTGTCCATGGCTCCGTGGTACGACTGATGAATGAGCCTGCTCAGTAAACTGTTACTCCCACTGTGGAGCTGGAAATCAAGACAATTTTATAAATCATAAATAAAAATATGAGTAAATCCAATAGGTGAAAGAGACGCAAACTCAATTAGCTACAAGCTGTGAAGTATAAGTTTGCATTCGCAGTATAGGTCTACACCTGCAGTACTGGCCTGCATTCGCTGTATAAGCCAGCACTCGTGGTATAGGCCTACATCCGCAGTCCTGGCCTACACTTGAAGTACAGGCCTGTACCCACAGTCTCCTGACACTATAAATTGTTTGTAAAACAAATTGTTTGTAAAAGCTCTCAAGCTATAAGCACGTCCTCCTTCACTTGCTTGTTAAATCCAAAGCACCAAGAAGGGTTTACACTTGTCATCCCTGGACACAACTCCATCGGGGAAGTCAGAGATGGGCCCCTGGAGCTCCGCAACAGGAATTTCTCCTCCTGGAGGAGTTCAGCATTACAGCGCAACTTTTCCAAAGCTGAACATCTTCATAAAAAAATCGGCTGCCGCAGGAAAACAAACTCTCTCCCCCTCAATGGCCCATGCATGCTGCGTGCACATGTCATCAGCCCATGCAGGCTGCAGGCACGTCATCGGCCCATGCGTGCTGTGTGCACATGTAACAGTTGCTGAAAATGATGCTAACAAATGATGTGGAGAAATGCTTACAAGTTCAGTAAAAAGAAAAGAATACACGCAATTGTAAAAAATGTAGATTTTGGAGAGAAAAACCTAGAAACAAATACGCTAAAATCTTAACAGCAGTCACCTCTGATGGAAGCACTCCTAACTTTTTACTTGGCTTTTTCTTGATTATAAAGGCAGCACAAATTCACTGTGAAGCTCCTTATTAGTTGCAATATCCAACATACTAGCTTGATAATTTTCAAAATAAAAAGAGCTGAGTTGTGAACATATAGATGTAATATGTGTTTCAAACGTTAGACAATTCATCTTAAATGTACATAAAATACTTATCACTTTCCACCACTATCTATTTCTCTATTTTAACTTTCATCATAGCCTTTCACATTATCTTTTTCTTAAAAATACAACTAGTTTTACTTTGTTTGCATTCATAGTACATGGTAGTAACCTGATAGGGTTATCCTTGTTAACAGCTCACAAATATCTCACAACACAGAAACACTCAAGAGGAAAATTCAGTGGCCAAAACTGAAATGCCCAGAGTAGTTGGCACACAGGCAGGCAGGGCCCACCTCTCCTGCTCTGGAGTACCTCTGTTCACACCTGTGACAGTTTCCAACGTCTACAGTCATGAAGGGGTCACACATTGTGTGAAACAATCCTATCATACAAGAAATCCTTCTGTTTCTAACTTTTTGCTTAGCCTTTACTTTTCTTTTTTTGGGTCAGAGTCTCATTCTGTCGTCTAGGCTGGAGTGCAATGGCACGCTCACAGCCACCGCAGCCTCAACCTGCTGGGCTCAGGCGATCCTTCTGCCTCAGCCTTCCAAGTAGCTGGAACTACAGGTGTACGTCACCAAACCTGGCTAATTTTTTTATTGTAGGGACAAGGCCTCACCAAGTTGCCCAGGCTGGTCTCGAACCCCTGGGCACAGGTAATCCTCTTGTCTCAACCTCCCAAAGTGCTGGGATTATAGGCTTGAGCCACCACGCCCAGCCTTAGCCCTTTTTTGATTATAAAAGTAGCACAAAGTCACCATGGAAAATTCATAAAGCATAGAAATGTATCATGCAGTTGGGAAAAGTCATCTGTAACCCTCCACCAGAGGCGAGTGCTATTAAGGTCTTAGCATACTTGTTCCAGATGTTTCTCTCCAAATCTACATTTGTATACAACCACACGTGCTCCTTTCTTCTTACTGAGCCCTGTAAGCATTTCTCCCTATCATCTGTCAGCATCATTTTCAGCAAGGATCCCATGTGCCATCATGTGGCTGTATCGTCATTTACTTAGCTCTTCCATTAACAAGAGAAATTCAGGTCATTTACAGACTTGTGTTACTGTAAATGAGGTTGTGATGACTATTCTGACACATAAAGGCTTGGCATGTGTTTCTGTGGATGAGCTCAGCGTGGATGCTAACAAAAGAATTCCTGGTTCCAAGGCCAGGATACATTTTGAGGATCCCAATACATGATCAGAATTGCTTCTTAGAGTGTCCCAAGTAGTATATGAGAATACTCACTCATCGCAACAGTTAACAGTGACAATATTAGCAGCTTACACATAATGAGCATTTCATTATGAGCTCAGGTGCTTTATGCAGATTAAATTAGTTAATCCTGAAACACCACCATGAAGTAGGTTCTATTCCTACCTCTATATTACAGATGAGGACACTGGGGCAGAGAAGTAAAGAAATCTGCCCAAGTTTACATGGCTGGAAAGCAGCAGAGCTGGAACTCACACTCAGGCCATCTGCTCTACTATGAACTACCTATGGCTGAATTTCGCCACACTGCCCAGAACATGTCTCACACATGTGAACCTACCCACGGCTGGATCTCGCCACGCTGCAGACTCTGGATGATCAACGTGAAACACTTCACCAAGTCTTGGTAGGAAATAACACCTTGAAAACAAGTCAGTCTCATATTATTTTTAGGGTATTTCTGTAGATCAAATATGTCATGAATCTTAAGGATGCACAAATAAAGCAGAAAACAGGAATCCATACTTTATGGATGGGGCATGGGGAACAAAATTAAAGGGACCAAAAAACTGCATGCTTTTCTAAAGAATGAAATCAAATTCAGATAATCAAATATTAGTAAAATATTAAAGAATGTCTTTTTTTCCCAATAATTATAATTTCCCTAATGTATATGTTTTGGTTCATACCAATATAACATAAAACTACCCAAGTCTTATACTTAAGAAGGTAGGAGAACAGCCTCTCTGAGCTGCCTTGCTGCAGTTCCACTCCTCAACAGAATGTGTCAGTGCACTGTTAGAAATGACTCAGATAAGGCCGGGTGCAGTGGCTCACACCTATAATCCCAGCACTTTGGGAGACCGAGACGAGAGGATTGTCTGAGCCCATAGGTTCGAGACCAGTCTGGGCAACTTGGTGAGACCTCATCTCTACAATAAATAAAAAAAAATAAGCCAGGTGTGGCAGCGCGTACTTCCGGCTACTTAGAAGGCTGAGGCAGAAGGATCACCTGAGCCCAGCAGGTTGAGGCTATGGCGGCCATGAGCATGCCACTGTACTTCAGCCTGGGTGACAGAGTGATACTCTGACTCAAAAAAAAAAAAAAAATGACCTAGATGAACAGGAGCCTGAACCCCGCACAAGATGTGCAATACATACGGCACGACTTCCAAAAGTCTTAAAATGAACCTAAGAAACAGGGAGAACTGTAATCACGGACACCTACTACTGCTCATTTTGCACCACAACTGCTCGGCAAAATCGAGGTCACCCCGCACTTTGAAAAGACGCTCGACGGAGCGATCAACTGCTGCAGTGTCATTCTTCACAGCCTAGAAAGAAAGGAAGCTTCTGACAAGATTCAGGTTATCTTTTTTAGTGAAGTAATTGCAGCTTTCAAATGCCGCACTTAGAGATCATGAATCTGTGAACACACACATAAGATAGGAATGCATTTTCCACAACTACATTCACTACTGAGGAAATACAAATTAATATGTAGTGAAAAACTGGACCCCCAGAATTGTTTTTAAAATTGTATTGTCGCCAGGCTCGGTGGCTCAGCCTGTAATCCCGCGCTTTGGGAGGCTGAGGTGAGTGAATTGCCTGAGCCCACGGGTTTGAGACCCTCCTGGGCAACTTGGTGAGACCTCATCTCCACAATAAATCAAAAATTAGCCGGGCATGGTAGCGCACACCTGTAGTTCCAGCTACTTGGAAGGCTGAGGTAGAAGGATTGCCGGAGCCCAGCAGGTCGAGGCTGCGGTGGCCGGGAGCAGCCACTGCACTCCAGTCTGGGGGACAGTATGAGACTCCAACTCAAAAAAAAAACAACAAAAAAAAACTGTATTGTCTAAAGTGAGCATTCAGCGTTCCTTCCACATAAAAAATATTAAATTAGGCCAGGTGCAGTGGCTCACGCCTATAATCCCAGCACTTTGAGAGGCCGAGGTGAGAGGACTGTCTGAGCCCACGGGTTCGAGACCAGCCTGGGCAACTTGGCGAGACCTCATCGCTTCAATAAATCAAAAATAAAAATTAGCCAGTCATGGTGGTGCATGCCTGTAGTTCCAGCTACTTGGAAGGCTGAGGTGGAAGTATCAGAGACCAGGAGGTTGAGGTTGCGGTGGCTGTGAGCGTGCCACTGCACTCCATCCTGGGTGACAGAGTGAGACTCTGCCTCAAAAAAATAAAATAAAAAAAAATAAATTACCTTAACCTGCACTTTCCTATTCATCAGACAAGAACACATTTAAATTAACTTGATATCTTACAGTATATGAACATACTATAGGAATACCATCTTATAGCATATGACATTCATTTCTACTTCTCTGCAATTGAGCAACTAATAATGCATATGTATCAGTTCTCTTTAAAAACATTGATGTTATTAAGCAAAATAATAACCAGTGCTTATATTAAAGGCCAACAAAAACCCACTAAGATGCTGCCCATTTGAGATGGCACAACATGGAAGACATCAGGACAACCAAAGCTCAGCAGTTATTCCAGTGTACAGTTCTCTTTTCTCTTTTTTTCTTTTGAGTTGGGGTCTCACTCTGATGCCCAGGCTGGAGTGCAGTGACACAATCATGGCTCGCCACAGTCTCAACCTCCTGAGTTCAGGCAATCCTCCCACCTCAGCCTCCCGAGTAGCTGGGACTACAGGCATGCGCCACCACACCCAGCTAATTTTTAAAACTTTTTGTACAGACGAGGTCTTGCTATGTTGCCCAAGTTGGTCTTGAAATCCTGAGCTTAAGCAATCCTCCCGCTTTGGCCTCCCAAAGTGCTAGGATTACAGGTGTGAGACACTATGCCTGGCCTCATATTGTAGTTTTATGATAAAATTAATTTACAGTTTTGTTGTGTTGTGTTTTTTTTTTTTAGGAGAAACTGAAATCCGGGGTTGAGTAGTAACTTTTCCATTAACTACTTTTAGGGGTGGAGGAAATTACAGTAATGTAAAAAATGAGGAATGCCCACCCCTCACTGTGGAACTGGCTAATACGTTGACTTAATCACTGCTGTCTCCTGCACTAGCATGGTGGCTGTGGAGGGCCAGCACAGAAGTGTCTAGGAAGGCGAGTCCCTGCCAGCGCCATTGCTCCTTGAAGCCACTACAGCAGCCTTCTGACCCAGCCTGTTTCTGCACTTGGCCTTGGTATTTGCTTGCCAGGGTTGCCGTTAACCAGGTGGCTTAAAATCTCAGAAGTTTATTGTCTCACAGTTCTGGATGCTAGAGTCCAAAACCAAGGTGTTTCAGGGTCATGCTCCCTCCGAGATCCAGGAGAACCCTCCCCACCTTGCCCAGCTCCCAGTGGCTTGTTGACTGTCCTTGGTGCTCCCTGATGTGCAGCCACGACACTTCTGTCTCTGCCTTGGTCATAGGGGGCATTCTCCTTCTCTTCAGTGTACATTTCTAACTGGTGATAATCACTTACCTCTGTGTCTTTTTTTGTAGAATCACCAAATCCATCCAGCTTATTTAAGTCTAGAATGTGGAAAAAGTTTATTAATTTTTTACTTTATTTTCCTCCTTTCTACATTATTTCCATCCTAATCCTATTTTCTAACAGCAAATGGGGATAGAAGTATAACTGAGGATCTTAGCAAATTCCTGAACTCTCCAAGGAGGTACAAACAGGCACCCCCTAGGTAGGGGCGTGAGGATGGACAGAGGAAGCAGGAAGGCCCGACGCGATGCTCACATCGGGCCCAGGGTAAGTAGCAAAGGTTACTGCTCCGTTTCCTATTCCTGCAATCTCCAATAAGCTTCTGTGGCATAAATCTTAAATTCTATCTTATTAAGTTTAGAATTACCTAGATATTCACATTAGCACTTCAAAGCTATCCCTCTGACCATAAGAGTGCTCACAGCTTTACACATCCACCAACAAAAAAGAATACCATGCCTAAAGAGATAACATATTAAATATACCAAGTATAAATTCTCAATTAAAAAACAAACTACCATTCAGAAATTCCTGCACAAGTTCAACAGCAGACTTCACTTCCAAAGGCTCGAGCCATTCAGTCACACCGGTCCTCAAGCCATCAGCCAAAACCTATAGGAGATTAAAAACCCCAAAACTCGTTATGGAAAATATGATTTAATCAATAAGGGTGCGTTTAATAGTAATACTAATTTCAGTAACATTTCCTGGGTGTTTACCACATTCCAGCACTGTTACTGTGCTTTATATGTTGTGTCACTCAATTAAAAACAAACTCTACGAGGTAGATATTACTATTATCCTCATTTTATTGAGGCTAAGAGAAGTTCAGCAACTTGCGCGCAGTCACATGATTGTAACTGACAGTACTGTGATACACACCCAGTGGTCTGACCCCAAAGACGGTGTGTTCTAGCGATGGGGCCCTGTGCACATGAGCTACAAAGGATTCAGAACGGGGGACCCAGGGCCTGCCTGGAAGACACTTGTAATTTGGTAAAAAAGGACCAACAAAGCAGATTAAATAATCAGAGCATGATAAATGAATGCAAAAATGAATGGGAGTTCATGTAAAAATAATATATAGGTGTACGCAAGCACTTGCTAATGAGCCCTTCAGTTGTAGGACAACTACCCCATGAGTAAAATCAGACTGCCCATACATGACATTTAAAACATTCTGAAAACACAAAACTAAATAAAAGTGATAGTACCAAACCTTTTTGTGAAAACATTAAATTTAATGAAAGTCAGAAATTTCACAAGGATACTTACAAGGAGAAATTTCAGTTCTCTGTAAAGCTGACTCAGAGTACCCCTGGGATCTCCGGATTCCACTTTAACATTCTAAAAAGTTTCCAAAGTCTGTCAGTTCTCACCAGCAAGCCCACCTTCTCTGCATAAAGGTCATAGTTACTTGCATTTCAAGCCACTCACACATTACAAAACGTTTCATAAGGCATCAAGGAATTGAAAAATCAAGTCAAAACCTCACCTAAACATCTTACCCAGGGATGACATGGCGATTTAAGCTCAGGCACTCGTACACACTCTGCCACAAACAGCTGCACCATGTGAACAGCTGCCCTCACCTGCTCTCCTACCCCTTCCCAGGGAATCTCCAAGAGGAATAAATACATCTTGAGACTCGGTGGTAACTTAACATTATCAAGAATCTGTGTAGGAGACTCTGAGCCAAACCAACAGTGTGCTATCCTAGCTACATGGCAAAATTTTATAAACCTGAGACTGTAAAAGAAAATGGAAACCCAAGAAGGAAAGTGTCAGTGCATGTCACTTCCTACCGAAGATGAAGAGCATAAGGAGTCCCGTGCCCAGCACCGAGGGGCCACAGCTAATACCACCAGGCTCCAGGTACAGTTTTAAAACACGCTCGGGACTCCACTATGTAAAATCTGTTTAGTAATAAGCATTTCCTATTATTGTTATTATTATTATTATTATGTTTTTGGTTTTTTTTTTGAGTTGGAGTCTTACTCTGTCGCCCAGACTGGAGTACAGTGGCCGCTCCCGGCCACCGCAGCCTCGATCTGCTGGGCTCCGGTGATCCTTCCATCTCAGCCTTCCAAGTAGCTGGAACTACAGGCGTGTGCTACCACACCCGGCTAATTTTTTTTTATTTATTGTAGAGATGAGGTCTCGCCAAGTTGCCCAGGTGGGTCTTGAACCTGTGGGCTCAGGCAATCCACTCACCTCAGCCTCCCAAGGCGCGGGATTACCGGCTGAGCCACCAAGCCCGGCTAGCATTTGCTATTATTATTATTATTTTTTTTTTGAGTTGGAGTCTCACTCTGTCACCCAGACTGGAGTGCAGTGGCCGCTCCCGGCCACTGCAGCCTCGACCTGCTGGGCTCCGGCGATCTTTCTGCCACAGCCTCCTGAGCAGCCGGAATTACAGGCATGCGCTACCATGCCCGGCTGATTTTTGATTTATTGTAGAGATGAGATCTCGCCAAGTTGCCCAGGTAAGTCTCGAACCCGCAGGCTCAGGCAATCCACTCACCTCAGCCTCCCAAGGCGCGGGATTACAGGCTGAGCCACCGAGCCCAGCTGCATTTCCTATTATTATTACACACTTTAAAACATGATTTTTAAATACTATATAATAGTACATCATGGAAATCTTAATTATTCCCTATCGAACATTCAGATTTTGTTTTTAATATTTTGAAAACATAGCTCTATCACTGTACTGAGTATCTTGTATGTAAATTTTTGTTAGTAATTCTGACTACTTTTTCCTTTTTTTTTTAAGTTAAAGTCTCAGTCTATTGCCCAGACTGGAGTGCAGTAGCATGATCATGGCTCACTGCCACAGACTCAACCTCCTGGGCTCAGGAGATCTTTCCACTTTAGCTTTCCCATTAGCTGTACTAGGGTACATACCACCACACCCAGCTAAGTTTTTGATTTTTTTTTTTTTTTGTAGGGACGAGGTCTTAATATGTTTATCAGGCTGATATTGAACTCCTGGGCTCAAGTGATCCTCCCTCCTCAGTCTCCCAAAGTGCTGGGATTATAAGAATGAGCCACCATGCCCAGGCAATTCTGACTAATTTTTTAAGGCAGATTTCTAGAAATGTAAATATGGGTGAAAGGGCCTAATATTATGATTCTTGGTGTGTCGTCTGTATCTGCACTCTTTCAAGAACAGCAGAGATGATAAATCAGTCACTTTGATGATTCCAATGGAGTCCCCTCTAGAGACTTTACTCATCGCTAAAAGATTTCAAAGTTACATAAATACAGGGTGAAGGGAAACAGATGGCTCAAATCACCTGATACACCCCTGGCCACCTGGTGAGACTGCAGGGGCATGGCCAGCCTCTCGAGTTGCGCAGACTCACCAGGAGCTGCCAAGGCAGGAGGCAGGGAGGCAGGCAGCCCAGCAACAAGCAGGCAGGCAACACATGGGGCACAGGAAACTGGGAGAACACGGGCCCTACCAGCACTGCAGCAGAGGAGAGCGGAGGGGTCTGAAGAAGCTCATCCACAGGACTCCAGGACAGGTCAAGGGTGACGGTGCTCTGGGACGTGGTGGCCATGTCATCCAAGGCTGTGGACTTGAAGAGCTCATACTGGGCAGAGCCCCGGGACGTCACCTGGAAGGCCGGCAGACCCTCAGCCATGAGTCACACAGCCTGAGCCCACCCTCAGACACTTTGGTCCTCGTCCCCAGAGAATCAGCAGCACCACCCCCCATATTTCTATCCCAAATGGAGAAAGACAATTCTTTTAAACAACAAACAGTTGAAAGGCAAGAAGGCAGACATTTTAATTTTTGTCATTAGCTGATGTAAAAATACATGACTTTTCATACTACACAAAAATATCTAGTCATATTAGGAGTGAAAAGAATCTTTCAACAGGAAGATAGGTCAATAACAGTTTGAAGACAATAATATGAGCAGAAGTGAAATACTCACAGCAGACAAGTGATGTCTTTTCTTGTGTGAATTTTTTAGGTTTTCAAGAGTTACAGAATAATTTTTATCAGCTACAGGGCATGAAAGAAAAAAATATTAAGGTATGATTAAAATTACATTGTTAGAGAGAACCAGAAAATCACGATCCTTACATTCTGAAGGCAACACAACTCAGCAGTAAGAATTAATGAAATTAAATCTTAAATCACAGATGAGTGACATGTCTACGACTGAGCACAGTGGTTAACGCGCGTAATCCCAGGTCGAGGTGAGAGGATTGCCTGAGCTCAGGAGTTCAAGACCAGCCTAGGCAACTTGTGAGACCTCATCTCTACAATCAATCAAAAGATTAGTCATGGCCAGGTGTGGTGGCTCAAGTCTGTAATCCCAGCATTTTGGGAGGCCAAGGTAAGGGGATTGCCTGAGCCCATGGGTTTGAGGACAGCCTGAGCGACTTGGTGAGACCTCATCTCTACAATAAATCAAAAAATTAGCCAGGCATGGTAGTACACGCCTGTAGTTCTGGCTACTTGGAAGGCCAAGGCAGAAGGATTGCCTGAGCCTAGCAGGTTAACGCTGGGGTGGCCGTGAGTGTGCCACTGCACTCCAGTCTGGGCAACAGAGACTTTAACACAAATAATAAAAATTAGTCAGGTATGATAGTGAGCACCTGTAGTCCTAGCTACTTGGAAGGCTGAAGTAGAAGGATCACCTGAGCCCATCAGGTTGAGGCTACAGTAGCCGTGATGATGCCACTGCACCCCAGCCCGAGCGACAGAGACTCCAACTCAAAAAAAAAACAAAAACAAAAAAGAATGAAAGTACAACAGCTAGGCACAGTGACTTGTGCCTATAATCCCAGCTACTCAGGAGGCTGAGATAGGAGGATAGCTTGAGGCCAGGAGTCCAAGAACAGATGGAACAACATGACAAGACCTCGTCTCTACAAAAAATTTTTTTTAATTTGCTGGGTGTGGTGGTAACTGTAGTCCTAGCTACCCAGGAGGCCGAGGGAAGAGGATCACTTGAGCCTAGGAGTTCAAGGCTGCAGTGAGTTATGATTGCACCACTGCACTCTGGCCTGGGCAATATAGTGAGACCCAAACAAAACAAACGCAAACTCCTGTCCAGCCTTCTGGAGACCTGTTTCTGGAATACCGTCGATATGCACAAGTTGCACACTACAGTACTCAATGCAAGTTTGACTATGTGCGCCTCCCTTTGGCAACACTAGTTTTCAGTTGAAACCATAGAACAGACCTGTATAAATATATAAACACATACTCCTTGTAACAAGTGAGCACTCACCTTTACAGCTGACCACATGTAAGATGATGCCTGTGATGCTGCTGCCTGCTGTGGTAAGCTCAGCTCCCAGCCAGCAGGTGCCTTCAGGGTCAGAGCTGTCACATCTCACCCAAAGGGGAGGAAGGGCCACAGTCGGCAGGCCAACCTTCAGGTGGGTCATGTGAGGATTGTGAGCCATGGTGTACAGTCCAATCAGCTGCCTTTAAAACAAGAGTAAGAACAAACTGCAGGTAGATTGCCAATCAACCCAGAAATCCCTTTTGAAAAGATATGGGCCAGGTGCAGTGGCTCAAGCCTGTAATCCCAGCACTCTGGGAGGCTGAGGTGAGAGGACTACCTGAGCCCACGGGTTCACGACCAGCCTGGGCTACTTTGCGAGACCTCATCTCTACAATAAATCAAAAATTAGCCGGGCATGGTAGCGTGTGCCTGTAGTTTCAGCTACTTGGAAGGCTGAGAGGAAGATCACCTGAGCCCAGCAAGTCGACACTGGAGTGGCTATGAGCGTGCCACTGCACTCCAGCCTGGGCGACGGAGACTCCAACTCAAAAAAAAGAGAGAAAGGATATGAAGGGTCTCACAGACACAATCACCCTGAAACTAAGCATCAAGATGCAGGTATATGCACATTCCCCCAGAAGGGACACGGAAGGGCATGCCAGCAGATCCCAACATATCAGAAAGTGACAGGGCAGGATGGGACTGGAGCTGCCCTGAGGCGAGGGCCGGGGTCAGTGGGAGGGAGGCTCATCTGGACAGATCAGCAGGAGCCAAGCAGTACAGAAAGGCTGGACACCACCTGTCCCTGCCACTTGAGGAAATGTAATGTGGGTTTGGAATAAGATGACAGTACTGTAACAATGCCCATTCTCCAAATTGATCTGGGATTATGCTAGAGAATGTAGTAATTCTTAGGAAATACAAGAGGGGACTAGAAAAAATCAGAATTATCTTTTGGAGGGCAGGCCCCTTGTAGTACAGCTTCCTCCACAAGGTAAGAGTTCTAGGAGCCCATCAACATCTGTGTACCAGCTAGTATTGTTATGAGAGGCTGCGTTTGGCTTCTATGACTTTTTTTGGAGAGTCTTTCTATGCATTTGCATTTCATGATGGGTGATTTACAAGAGCACCTGCCCATATCACACTGAGTGTTCAGCAGTTTTTGACGAAAAATGGTATAACCCCTGTGCCCCACTCTCCCCATTCACCTGATCTCAACCCAAGTGACTTTTTTTGTTTCCCTGAATGAACAAAGTCCTCAAAGGGAAATGTTTTGCTAATGTGGAAGAGGTAAAAAAAAAAATGGCACAAACATTAAAAGGCATTCAAACCGATGAGCTCTAACACGGTTTTGATCAGTAGAAAAAGTATCTCAATAGGTATATTGCACTAAACAGAGAGTACTTTGAAGGTGAATGAAGTTTAAACATAGAAGAATAAATACACAATTTTTTAAAAGTAAATTCCTATTTTTTGGTGGTCCCCCTCCTACACAGGACTTATTTAGGGGTAAAAGAGCACAATGCCTCCAATACTGTCAATACTTCATTCAAAAGTGAATTTATTACCAACAGATGTTCGGGAAAGGCCTTTCTAGGGAAGTGAGCCATCCCAGGAGGAAGGTCTGAGGTGCAGGAGAAGGGAGGGTGAAGAAATGACAGGCATGTGGATAGACCCACCACCACTGGCTGCAGAGCACAGTACAAGTCAGGAACGTCCAAGTCATGGTGGGGAGAAAACAGGCCAAAGGTACTGAAATCCAAAACACCACGAAGGAAAGTTGTTTTGCGAACACCTGCTGTCACTATCAACATGATCCTATCCTCCAGAACTCCCTGACAACAGGACTCTGGCTCTGGAGGCGGGGAGGCTGCAGAGGAACCATGTGCGTTACCTGTGGAGCTAAGGAGGCAGCCAGAGGCACCAGCGTTTCTGACAGGCACTGCTGCATCCTGGGAGGGCTAACTCCTCACCCACGTTGTGGACATTTACCCCCAGGGCCAGGCTCAGCAAAAGTCAGCAGTTCCTCTCAGTCATTGTGACAACCCAAAAGAGACCCATGTATTTCCGACTCCCCTGGTGGAGGACCACTTCCCCACACGTCACTCTGAAGGAATCTGGATTTTACCATGAAGGCAATGAATAGTCACTTCAGTGATAACTTTCGCGTCATGCAGACCACTCAGGCAGCAGTGAGGAAGAAAGACTGGAGGGAACGGATGAGATACAGGCAGGCAACAAAATCCAGCACAGCAGCATGGACTGGAGAGTGTGGAAGGGAAGGGAGGGCTCCTGGTTGCGGTGGGAACGAGGGGGTCTTCAGGAGCTGTCCCCAGAGTTGGGAGCACAATGGGGGCAGGAAGAAGGGAGACACCTGGCCAGTTGCACATGTCCTAATGTTTATAAGACAATCCTGCTTAAGACCACCCGCTGCCTATGGCCACAGCACGCTGAAGGCACCCGATGGAGTCTAAATCTCACCTGCCACCCTTACCTCTTGCTGAGAGAAACTTACCTTGCTCTCCCAACTGGTAAAGCAAGTGGTCCCACATTGTCACCAATGGAGAAATCAGAAATAGCAGTTTCTTCAGACTGAAGTTCTTCAATATGGCTCGTTTCTTCCTTTTCTAAAGGCTTTTTAAATGTTCTTAGTTATTTAACCAGACAGAAGAGCACTTAAGAGAGTGGTCAACTCTTTACGAGGCCAGGGCACACGAGAACACAGATATCATGAATCTATCCCTTCAGCACAGTGACTGGGTTATGGCAAGGACAGCTATAGTTTAGCTGGGTGCCACCAAATCCCGCCCTCAGATGCATTTCTGCTGTCTATAAAGACACTGATCTCAGCTGCTACTGGTGAGGAAGGCTGTGATACCATCAGAACAGGAAGTGCACCAACATGTACAGTGGTCAGCTAAGGCAAAAGCCCTGGGACATGCGTAGGGGCCCCCAGATGTTGGTGGATTCTTGTTCCCCAAGCTGGAGGACCTTGCTGGGTTGAAGACTCACTCCTGGCGGCTGTCCCTCTTAGGGCCATCAGCTCTCACTTGTCGCTGGGTTCAGAGATCCTTACAAAAGCCTTGCCAATGACAACAATGATGACAGTTGACATTTTTTGAGCATTATTATGCACAAGGTACTAAGTTCTCTTTTATCTTCATAAAAGCCCTGAGATGGACACTACTGTCAGCCCCATTTCACACATGGGAAGCCTAAGGCAGCAAGAGGCCACATGGCTGCCTAGAGTCACACGGCTGCTGAGCGGCCAAGCCAACATCTGAACCCAGGCTGTCTGCTACAAGATCTGACTCTCACCCTGAGATCTCTTCTGGCGTAAATGCTCTGCTGACTTAACAGCTGACCTGCTTTGATGTCTCCTCAACTTTGAATATCTTTTGCCATTCCAGATTCCATTCCTTTCCAGACTTGGCTTTCAAAATAGCTCCTAGAACCACAAGACCCCCCCAAGACATGTCATCTTCCCCTCTGTTTACTTTTCAATATCCAACTGCCAGAAACTCATGCTTTTAGCTCAACTGAGCTTTGCTGAAATAAAGGCCTTTTTAACTGTTCCCCATTCAGAAATGCTAGAACCCCACTAATTGTAGGTACACCCCCACCTCCCAGCTGCACTCTCACTAGGCAGTGCCCTGATCTGCTGCCATCAGCTTCCCTGCCCGCCCGCCTTTTCACCAGAGCACTCGCCTAGGCTGCTGGCTCTGCTGTCCAGCTTCTGTTAAACACGCACTTCCGCTTCTCCCCAAAACAGAAGTCTAGACTCAACCACAGAATTCACCTGCAATCACCCTCCAAGTCTTGTCCACCAAAGAAAAGCAGTAACAAAACCCTGCTCTCACAGCCCCCTCTTCAGAAAGGAGCCTTCATGTGCACATGTGTGAGAATTTCAAATGAAGTGGAGATATGTGTTGTTCCCCGCATGCCAGCAGACAGCACGAAGCTGTGAAGGCAAGCAAGACTTCTGTAAGCATGTCACCAAAGGAGGGGCATCCTGGCCCAGGGTAACCGGATGATGTGACAGCATTAGCAGCACTCAAGAATCCCAACAACGATTACTACAGCAATTGCTCAGTCACTTGATGCAGTAAATAAGAAGTTGCCTTTGTTACAGTGAACAAACAAAAATCAAACTAGAACTTCATGAGTCACAGCTATTCATTCTGTCCTTTAGTGAAGTAAACAGCTAGCCAGCTGTGAGCATCTGAACTGTGAGCAGTTTGGATGAGATGCAAGTATCACATGCAAGATTTCAAAGACATAGTATGGAAAAAGCACTTAAATATCTCATGAGTGATTTTTATATTAATTTGGTGTTTAAATGATAATATCAGATCTATTCAATTAAATTTAAAACATTACTAAACTTGATTTCCGACTCAGCAATCCCACTCCTATTTACTGTAAAGAAAACTTCTGCTCACACAGAAACCTGCACGTGAAGGTTACAGTAGCTCTCTTCATAATTGTCAAGGACTAGCCAGGCTCGGTGGCTCAGCCTGTAATCCCGCGCCTGTGGGAGGCTGAGGTGAGTGGATTGCCTGAGCCCGCAGGTTCGAGACCCGCCTGGGCAAGCAAGACCTCATCTCTACAATAAA
>CAUYQG010110818.1:0-65604 GCA_963574415.1 Tarsius wallacei | reverse complement strand
AGCCGGGCTCGGTGGCTCAGCCTGTAATCCCGCTCCTTGGGAGACTGAGGTGAGTGGATTGCCTGAGCCCGCGGGTTCGAGACCCGGGCAAGCGAGACCTCATCTCTACAATAAATCAAAAAAATCAGCCGGGCCTGGTAGCGCGCACCTGTAGTTCCAGCTACTTGGAAGGCTGAGGCGGAAGGATCGCCGGAGCCCAGCAGGTCGAGGCTGCGGTGGCCGGGAGCGGCCACTGCACTCCAGTCTGGGCGACCGAGTGAGTGAGACTCCAACTCAAAAAAAAAAAAAAAAGTACCTGTCTGCTTGCTTTTATTTGGTTAGTGTAATCATTGGACAATTTTAGGTTTCATGGACTAGTACAAATAGATTTTCAGTTTTTAGTATAATAGTAGATTATGAGTAATTTAGAAAATAAGGTAGGAAAAAAATGCTTTTGGCAAGTGGCCAGCTACCAACCAGCAAACTGGAGTCCTTTCTGAGTAAAGTCAATACACAGGGCAAATATATTTAGTTATTGATGACATATTCTTAGAGCCTAAAAGTAGGGAAAGGTGTGTTTTCTTCCTAGGTTTTGAATGAAAAGATAAAGTATCCAAAGTATGTAAACTTGATACTATGAGAAGAATAATGGTTCCTACCCGGGGTAGGTATTAGTGACTGAGGAGAGAAAAAAAAAAAAAAAAAAGAGCATTTATACAATGTAGCATACACTGAAGAGATTGAAAGCTTTCAAATCTTAAAAACTTCAGTTCCAAACTTGACTTGGCCCATTCAAACTTTGTGACATTGGACAAATTACTGCGCCTCAGTCTCCTCTTTTGTAAAATGGACATCATAAGACCTACTCTCTATCATAGCAGATAGTAACTATATACATGAGCATTCATGGAGGATTGGACAGTTAAGAAGATTGCTTTCTGGCAAGGTAGAAATTCCAACTCTGGAGAACTAATAGAAAATTCCTCAATATCAGCAAGGGAAAGCGGGACCAGGAAGAGTAACAGAAGGACAAGTGTGGCCTGAATAATAAGAACAGCCTCTGCCTGAAGAGAAGTGAGGGTATCCCTGCCTGGGAGTGGATGATGGGGCTTCTGTGATGGAGGCTGGAGTCTGAAACCTCCATGTGCTGAATGTGCTCATAGGGAGCAAGTTCCGGTCTAGCCAGTAGCATGAAGTTGTTAACCAAGTAAAGTGGAAATACCCTGTCTCCTTAATGAAAGAATTGGAGTTCCTGGTACCAAGCACTCCTAGTATAGAGTTTAACTATGTTTATGAATATTTGTAAATAAGCATGCTTATTAGACATAGTATTATTCCCAGCAGCCAAGAGGTGGAAGCAGCCCAAGTGTCCAACAGTGGTGAATGGATGAACAAAATGTGGCCTGTGCATACAATGGAATATTATTCAGTCTTAAAAAGGAAGGAAATTCTGACATGATGAACCTTGAGGACATTATAGACCAGTCACAAAAGGACAAACATCGTATGATTCCAATTTTATGAAGTATCTAGAGTAGTCATATTCCTAGAAGCAGAAGGTAAAATGGTGGTTGCCGGGGGATGAGGGGAGAAATTGGGAGTTGTTGCTTAGTGAGTATGGAATTTCAGTTTTGCAGGATGAATAAGTTCTAGAGATTGATTGTATAACACTGTAATTTACTTAATATTGTATACTTGGAAACGGTTAATATGGTAAATATTATGTTGCAGTTTTTTTTACTACAATAAAAATAATAAAAATACAGTATTTAAAAAGACATTTACATAATAGAGGAATATATATCACTTATATGTTAATGGGCATAAAATACAAATATTTAAAAATTAGGCCAGGCGCAGTGGCTAAAGCCTGTAATCCCAGCACTTTGGGAGGCTGAGGTGAGAGGATTACCTGAGCCCAAGGGTTCAAGACCAGCCTGGGCAACTTGGCAAGACCTCATCTCTACAATAAATAAAAAAATTAGCCGGGCTTGGTGGCATGTGCCTATAGTTCCAGCTTTTACTTGGAAGGCTGAGGTGGAAGGATTGCCTGAGCCCAGCAGGTCGAGTCTGTGGTGTCCGTGAGCATGCCACTGTACTCCAGCCTGGGCAACAGAGTGAGACTCTAACTAAAAATATAAAAAATAAAAATAAAAATTAGTACACACAAATATTTTTCATACTGTACCATTTCAAATAATATTTCTACTAGAAATGATACGTCTTTCTTTGGATAAGGTACACATTCATGTTGACTCTGAAATTCCACTTTCAGGAATTTATTAGAAGGCAAAGTAAGTATGTGTACAAAAGTTTAACAAGTGTATTGATCACAGTATTACTTATAATAATAGTGAAAAGTGGGAAGCAATCATAATTGTTCAGTATTGGTGATTGGTTGAATAGATTATGTTGCATTTATCAATTCATTGGAATAGAGCGTTGCTAAAATATATCTTGACGTTGAAAAATACTTAGACTCTTGATATTTTTTACTACGCAGCCATAAGAAAGAACGAAATCATGAATTTTGCAGAAAAATGGATGGAACTAGAGTAAATAATACTTAGTGATCTCTCACAGAAACAAAAAACTAAGTAGCACATGTTCTCACTCATATAGTATACCTTGAACATCCAACGTATTACCACACGAAAACGACGGCCCGTGGTGGGAAACTATGGGGGGGGGGGTGAGGGCGATGGGATTAATGGTGGTAAATATCTGTCTGGGGATGGGGAGACACCTCTTATCATCAAGGGTACCTAAACGAAGCATTTTGGTATGCCTAACCCCTAACTGTACCCCACAATACCATAATAAAAAATAAAAAATAGAAAAAAATAAAACAAATTTAAAAAAATAAAATAAAAAAAGAACCAAAAAGTGACCTTCCATATGATCCAACAATCCCTCTCCTGGGAATATACTCGGAGGAACATAAATTTTTCTACAGAAAAGACACCTGCACATGCATGTCTGTTGCTGCACTATTCACAATAGCAAAAACATGGAACCTTGCTACTGCCCATCAACAGTGGACTGAATAAAGAAAATGTGGTACATATACATGATAGAGTATTACACAGCCATAAAGAAGACCAAAATCATGGACTTTACAGAAAATTGGATGGAGTTGGACACCATCATATTAAGTAAACTATCACAGAAACAAAGGACTGAATATCACATGCTCTCACTCATAAGTGGGCCTTGAACATTAGTCATTAGCACAAGGGAGGGATTGGCAGTTACTGGGAACTGCTAGGAGAGGGAAGGAAGGAGAAGGGTGCAGGTCATGTGACAACACAAAGGGAACTTGGGTCATTACCAGGGGGAGAGTGGGCAAGTTAGAAGCTCAAACTTCACCTCCATGCAGCCTACCTATGTAATTAATCCTCACTTGTCCTCCACATTCCTATAATAAAATAATATATTTTTAAAAAGGAAAAGCAACATCAGTCAATCTTCCTAAGAAGACATAAAATCCATTGTCATTTCTAAACTTACACCTTATCATAAGCCACCTGATATAGCTATACACTTAAGTTTTCTGTCTCCTATTACACTAAGCATTTTAATCAAAACATACCATCACAATTACTAGTTTGTGTTCCTGAAAGCAGAAAAGTAATAGTAACGGGAGTTTTGCTGTTGGCATTTGTTTAAAGGATCCTAGACTTGCTTATCATTTGCAAGTCTAACTAATACAGATTACTTTTGTTGACTAGGGTTTTTGTTTATTTGCTTGTTTTCTAACTTTGTGAGCTTGTTTCAGCAAATTAGCAAGACGAGAGATTTAAATAAATCATAAATAGTCTGACTAGCAAGAGGCTTAATGAACACATCCCGGGGAAAGACTTAATTGTCTTCCTTTTTCCAAAAGCAGCATTCCTGTCATTTCTCTGCCTCTGTGGATTTACCTCAGTTTCTCTTTGAGGGCACTTGATGCTCACCACTTTCTTAGCTAGGAGATGTGGCCTTGGCCACAAAGGTCTTGATGTTTCATCAGGTCTTGGTTAGGCCCCAGTTTCAGCTTCTCTTACTGGTGCATGTTACCAGCAGCTTATGCATATGTCATTAAACAGCACCTTTCACAATTTGCCCTCTTTCTAATTTACTGCAGATAGTAATATTTAAGATCACATTAAAAGCCACACATACTCTTTACCATTTGAGCAACACTGTAGTCATGAACAGTTAATAGTATTTCTAAATTAAGGCCCCCACAGAACTCCTGTTACTGACTCTAGCGAGTATCCTTGGACTTTCAAAGAAGGCACAATGCTAATGCCAGATAATGACTTTGACAACCAATCTGAATTTGTGGTCTCCTTTTCTTTCTCCTAGTGACTTCCAAGTCTAAACAGAAACAACTGTACAGAAAGTCAATAATAAAGTAACTGCACTATAAGCCATGAATGTAGAACGACTTCAATCATCATCTAATCTAGGAGAGAAGTAAGGGAGTAGCAAACACAGGGACACTGCTGTCAAAGACTTTGAAAACAACTGGGGAGAAAAGAAAAATGTTATAACTCAAGATGGTTAAAGACTTAACTGTCGGACCTGAAATCATACAAATCCTAGAAGAAAACCTAGGAACGACTTTTTTGGACATTGGTCTAGGCAAAGAATTTATGACTTAAACCCCAGAAGCAAATGCAACAAAAACAAAAATAAAAAATAATTGGGCCTTAATTAAACTAAAAATCTTCTGCACAGCAAAAGAAATAATCAACAGAGCAAGAAGGCAATCTACAGAATGGGAGAAGATATTCGCAAACTAGACATCCAACAAAAGCCTTATATCCAGAATCTATTATACAAAGAGCTCAAACAAATCAGCAAGAAAAAGCCAATAACCCCATTAAAAAGTGGGCAAATAATATGAATAGACTTCCCTCAAAAGAAGATATACAAACAGCCAACAAACGTGAAAAAATGCTCAATATCAGTAATCATCAAGGAAATGCAAATCAAAACCTCAATGAGATACCACCTTCCATCAGTCAGACTGGCCATTATTAAAAAATCAAAAAACAAAAAAAATCAAAAAACAAACAAAAAATCAAAAAAGAAATAAAAAACTAAAAAACAATAAATGCTGGTGCAATGTTGAGAAAATGGAATGCTTATACACTGTTGGTAGGAGTGCAAATTAGTATAACCTCTATGGAAATCAGCATGGAGATTTCTCAAAGACGTAAAAGTAGATTTACCATTTGATCCAGCAATCTCACTACTAGGTGTCTACCCAAAGGAAAGAGGCTGGTATATAAAAGACACCTGCACCAATATGTTCATTGCAGCACAAACCACAATTGAAAAGATGTGAAATCAACCTAAATGCCCATCAACCGATCAGTGGATAATGAAATGTGGTATACATACACTATGTATCAAAAAGAATGAAATAATGTCTTTTGCAGCAACTTGGATGGAATTGGAGAACATCATACTAAGTGAAATAACTCAGGAACAGAAAACCAAACGCCGTTTGTTCTTACGTGTAAATGGGAGCTAAACCAAGGCTCTGCAAAGAAATAGAGAACAGTATAATTGACACTGGAGACTCAGAAGGTGCAGGGTGAGAAGGGATGAAGGGGATTAAAAATCACCTATGGAGTACAGTGTGCTCAGGTGGAGATGGTAGGTACACTTAAAACCCAGACTTCTTCGTCACTACACAATGCAGCCAGGTAACCAAAAACTTTTTGTACTCCCTAAAGCTACTAAAATAATGAAAAAAATTAAGCTAGATGAGAAAAAGACAATAAATAAAAGATTATGACTTCCTTTCTAAAAAAAAAAAAGAAAGAAAAAAAAAAAATATATATATATACGACAGTGAAGAATAGCACCATCTTTAGGCAGATGCTGGTAGCTGCATACTAGGAAGTCACTCCAGGTTCCTACTTTTTTCTTCGTACTTACCTAGTTCGTTGAAATCATCTGGAAATATAGCTGTCTTCCCATTCGACTGGAAGCTGTGGTGGGCAGGGGTGGTTTTATTCATCTTTGTATCTGCCGTGCCTTATACAGTGTCTGAAACACTTTAGAAACTGAAAAATACATGTTGAACTAACCCAATCATGGTGACAGGTGGTATGAAAGAGGGAAAAGTTTAGTGGGTCTGATGGGAAAAGACTTGAGAAGCACAAAGATTCCACCCAGGAAACGCTTGCTAAATACAGAGGAATGGATATTTTCTTTTAAATGTTTCTCTTCTTAAACATATATCATCTAACTGAAGGCAGAGTGTGTGTTTTAAGACACACATTATCATGGGAAACTATAATGCTGGGGGATGAAAGGAATCGGTTGAAAAATTACACACCTTGCATCTTGGTTTTCCCATTGAAGTGATGCTCTTATAAACCTGAACTCTGTTCATAAAAGCATTTCACTACTTTTTGTATAAGGCATTTCCCTCCTGCCCCCTCTCAACCAGGCTTCTGAAAACCTGGAAAGGGCCAGTATCTGCAGCCATACAGGAAATGGCAACTTGAGGATTTATTTTGATCATGTATGAGAAAACATAGCCAGGCCAGAATTATTCAGATAGATGAGCCTGTGGTGTGAAGTATTTGGATAATAACTTTCCAGGTCTATCTTTCTCACTGCATATTCATTGGACTAGAGCAAGAGTGATTGAAGATGGAACCTTTAGAAACTTCGGAAAATATCAGGTGATCTGGGAAAAGGGAAATTTTTCCCAAAGACCCATGAGTCTAGAAAATAAGTGGCAAACCACCCCAGCAGCACAGATTCTGCCCCTGGAGTAGACACTTCTCATGAATTTCAATAAACTTTTTTTAAAAGCACTGTGCAAAACCTGTGGGTCTACAAGCAAGTGCAATTTCCCTGAAGTGTCAGGTTTTATTTTCTTGTAAATCTTGCATCTTACTCCACATTATATCCATGTGAATTCCAATATAAGTCCTTCCTCCGTCCCCTCTGATTTTTGATCACATGATGATTAATGCTCCTGTGATATCCTATCCTTGGCCCACTCTGAGCAACAGAACTCCAAAATATAAACTCTGAGGTCAGGAATTTCTTTTCTCATAGTTTTTTATTGCTGAAGGCCTATAGCTTCTCTCCTATTGGTTGTATAGCCTGTAACCATGTCCAACAAATGTGATATTTCTGATTCTCAGTTAAACGGCTATTACTTAGTCATTAATACAGCCAATATTTGTTGAGCACTTACTATATGCCAGGTACTGAGCCAGGCCTCTGATAGGTGAAGGAATATGAATGTGGGAAGCAGACAAGAATGACTTATCTTTCTCAACCAGACCCAGGACGGAGAACACTTTGGACTAAAGCATAGATGGGCCTGCACTAAGCATTTCAGCAGGAGACCTTTGAATCCCCTTAACCTTGGTGATGGAATCTACTCATACTTAACCCAGCTGCACTCAGAAAGATGTAAAAATATAGACCTAATTTTCAAAGAGTGGGGCAGAATTAATAGATTTTTAAAATATGTAACACCTTAATTCAAACACAATTATATTTTATTTTATATGGTTTTATTTTATTTTAGAGTTGTGGGGTACAAGTGAGGATTTACTACATAAGTAAGTTGCATGCAGGTGAAGTTTGGGCTTATAACTGGCCCTCTCTCCCCCTGATAGTAGATTTAGTACCCAATGTGTTGCCACATAGTCTCCCTCCCTCCTCCCTCCCCTAGCAGTATCCAGCATCTGCCGATCCCACCCTTGTGCTCATGTGACCAGTGATCAGGGCCCGCTTATGAGTGAGAACATGCATTATTCAGTTCTTTGTTTCTGTGAATAGTTCAGTTAGTATTATGGTCTCCAGCTCCCCCCATGTTGCTGCAAAGGCCATGACTTTGCTCTTCTTTCAGGCTGTGTAATATCCTGCCCATTGTGTATATGTAGCACATATCCTGTCCACTTTTGATGGGCATCTGGGTTGGCTCCATGTTTTTGTTATTATGAATAGTGCTGTGTGAAAAGTGCTGCAATGAGCATACTTGTGCAGGTGTCTTTTTGGTAGAGCAATTTATGTTCCTCTGGATTTAATCCCAGAAGAAGAATTACTGGATCATATGAAAGCTCAATTTTTCGTTCTTTGAGAAATCACCACACTGTTTTTCACAAGGGGTGAACTAGATTACAGTTCTACCAACAGTGTAGACGTGTTCCCTTTTCTCCACAGTTGTACCAGCACCTGTTGTTGTTTAGCCTTTTAATGATAGCCATCCTTACTAATGTTAGGTAGTATCTATCTCATTGTAGGTTTGATTTGCACTTCTCTGATGATTAGTTAGGCTGAGCATTTTTTCATATGTTTGTTGGCTACTTGAAACTCTCCCGTTGAGAAGTGTCTATTCATGTCCTTTGCCTACTTTTTAATGGGGTTGTTTGTATTTTTCCTGTCAATTCATTTGAGCTCCTTGTAGATCTTGGATGTTAGACCTTTGTAACATACATAGCTTACCAATATTTTCCCATTCCATGGGTTGTCTCTTTACTCTCTTGATGGTTGATTTTGCTGTGCAAAAACTTTCCATTTGATAAGATCCCACCTGATAGTCTTAGTCTCAGCTTTTGTTGCATTTGCTTTTGAGGGCGTAGCCATGAATTCATTGCCTACTCCAATGTCCAGGAGGGTGTTCCCTAAGTTTTCTTCTAATATTCTTACAGTCTGAGGTTTCACATTTAAGTCTTTGATCCATTTTTAGTTTACTTTTGTATATGGTGAGAGGTAGGGGTCCAGTTTCACTCTTCTTCGTGTAGCCAGACAGTTTTCCCAGAACTCTTTGCTAAGCCGGATTTCCTTTCCCCAGTATTAGTCTTTGGTGGCTTTGTCAAAGATGAGTTGGTTGAAGGACCAGGGTTTTATTTCCAAATGTTCTGTCTTGGTTCATTGGTCTATGTGTCTATTCCTGTATCTGTACCATGCTGTCTTGGTTACTATAGCCTTATAAGTTTAAAGTCTGGAAGTGTGATGTCTTTAGGTTTGTTCCTTTTGCTGAAGATTGCTTTAGCTATTTGGGCTCTTTTTTGCTTATATATGAATTTCTGTATTGTCACTTCTAAGTTGGTGAAAAATGATGCTGGCAATTTGATAAGGATTGCATTGAATCTGTAGATTGCCTTGGATAGGCTGGATATCTTGACAATATTGATTCTTCCAATCCATGAGCATGGGATGTTTTTCCATTTACTTGTGTCATCCTTGACTTCTTTGAGCAGTGTTTTGTGGTTCTCATTGTAAAAGTCTTTCACTTCTTTGGTTAGGAAAATGCCAAGGTATTGTGTGTGTGTATGTGTGTGTGTGTGTGTGTGTGTGTGTGTGTGTGTGTGTGTCTGCTGTGAATGGAATTGTGTTTTTTATTTGATTCTCAGTCTGCGTATTGTTGGTGTATAGAAATGCCACTTTGCACACTGATCATTTGCACATTAATTTTGTATCCCAAGACTTTTCCAAAGTTGTTTATCAATGTGAGGTTTTTCAAAGGTTTCTCTGGAGTTTTCAAGGTATAGTATCATATCACCTGCAAGGAGAGATAGCTTAACTTCCTGTTTTGCTATTTGGATACCCCCGATTTCATTCTCTTGCCTGATTGCTTTGACTGGGACTTTCCCCAATTATGTTGAATAGGAGGGGTGAGAGTAGACATCCTTATCTTGTTCTAGTTCTTATGGAGAAAGCTTCCAGCTTCTGACCATTAAGCATAATGTTGACTGTGTTTGTCATAGATAGCTTGTATTGTTTTCAGGAATGTTCTTTTGAAGCCTAGGTGTTTAGGATTTTTGTCAAAAAGGGGTGCTAGATTTTACTGAATGTCAAACACAATTTTATTATTTTTCCCAGGTGGTTAATTTTGTCAGTTGCTTGTTGGTAATACATGTATTTATTTATTTAAATAGCTTTAGAGGGTACAAATAGTTTTAGTTACATGGATGCATTGTATAGTGGCAATTAAATCTGGGCTTTAAGTGTACCCACCATCCCCACCTGCATACATTGTACCTGACAGGTAATTTTTCATCCCCCCTGCCCCTCCCACGCTGCCTTTCTGAATCTCCAATGTCCATTATATCATTCTATATGAGTGGCATATTTTCCTTCCTGACACTTCGGGGAATATCTAAAATACAGTCCTCTTACCACAGATTTATAATAGGAAGTTTGATTAACAGAAAATACTATATGGCAAGTGCAGCCAGCAGAGTTCCATGGAGGAGGGAGGCAGAAGCAATAACTGTTCTTTTCACGGTTTCTACTCCAGTGCCTTTTGTAGATCCATAAATATTTATGTATAATGTATAGCCAAGCCCAGAAAATTCCTGACCTACCTTAGCCTGTAAAATTATTTATTTAACATATTTGAAAAGCCTGGGAGTGTGCTGTGTCATGCTTTAATTCATGCTTTGCAGCTCCTTTCAATGAGAAAGCTACTAAAGGTAGTCTCTTGGGTCCTTACAATGATTGGTTATCCAAGCATCCCTAGCTGGTACCTGGGTTCTTACAGCTTCTACGGGCTCTATGGGACATCCTGTTACCATGGGGAAGGGGTAGATCCTTTTCACCCAGATAGGCCAGCCTGTGATTCCTCTTCAAAAAGTCATTTCTGAGACCATTAGAAAGCTAGAGAGAAACACACTTGAGTTTTTCAAAGGCTCATCATTTTCTCCCTTTAATTTTTCTCTTGGGAGAGTCACTTGTCATGTCCCCCGGGTTTTCCAAGAGTCATGTTGTTTTTAATCTTCTCATTCTTCTTTTAGTATATTTCTATGTTATGCTTTTTTTTATATGCCTACATAATCATTAACAATATTATTATCACATTCCATTTAATTTAACAGACATGTATGGAGTGTGTGAAGTGTGACGGCCTTGTGCCAGGAGGGTGGAAGATACGATGATGAGTAAGGCTACTGTGGGAACTGCTCTCAAGAAACCCCCTGAGGAGACAACCATGCCCATTCCTAACTGTAGCCTAACAAGCCGGGATAGCATAAGTTCACGACAGACTTGGAGACACCAGTAAACAAGGGTGTCTAGAATGGTAGCAGACTGTTTCACAAGTTGAAAATAACAATTCCTCTGAACGATGAATCAGAATTTGAGTAGGATAGGAGGGATCGTGGGAGAATAGCATTCTCAGCAGAGGGGAAGTAGTGGGAAGAGACATTGGGGAAAGAAAACCCAACATACATTTTAGAAGTGGCAAGTTATCCCTTGTGATTGGGGAATAGCTGGGGAGCCTTAGTCACAAATAAGCTTGAGAGGGTGAGTTAGAGTCAATGAAGCACCTCTGAGGCCAAACAAGAAAATTAAGCGTCAGAGTTCAAGAAGAGTCTGAGGAGGACATCTGGGCTATTTTCCTTCCTCACATGCAGCAGAGCATGCATTCTGGAAGAAAACTTCACCTGATTTGTCTGCTACAGTATAGCCAACTGACTTGAGGAAGCTAAAGATTTCTCCTCCCCAAACCATTTGGCTAGCAATGACTGTCAATTTGTGAAGAGATTCTTCAAAACACAAAGGACTTGATGTAGCAGTAAGGTTGGCCAGAGAACTGTACAAAATTGCCACATTCCTACCAATTCATTCTGTTCCCCATATGCACAGTGCTAAAAAAAGAAGAAAAGAAACTCTACTGTCTGTCTAGGTGGGGTAGCATTAAAGCAGATATTTTAGAATTATTGTTCCTTCATGTCATAAAATATTAAGAATAATTTTTGAAAGCCTATCTTTCTGCCCAGATTCTAACCTCTCAGTCCTCCTCTTGGCTTTTTCCATTTTTCTCTCCCAAATATCATTATCTATTAAACAAAGCACAGCATGGGCAATCTAGAACCCACAGAGAATACTGAAGAAAAGAAGAAAAACCTAAAAACAGAGGGAGAAAGTGAAACAGATGCTGCAGGCACTGAGAAAATGTAAATATTTTGTGGGTGGTAAAAAATAGCCCCCTTTACCCAGATGTGGATTCTGCTTCAAAAGAATCCCACTGAAGCCTTCTAGGTTTAGAACCAGGTGCAATGCTTTTGAGTCTCTGAACCTTCAAATTTTACTTGGTCTTGAAAAATCATAGGATCTGCGTTGCTGGACATGGCAATATTTTATTCCCCTGGTTGTCCTAGAAGCAGAAAACAAGAATTTTTCAGATGAGAATTTTTATTGTTTTCATCACAGGAGCTTCAGCTGGGCTATTAAAGAAGACTTTCTTTTATGAAATTTCTCTTAGAAAACAATGGGTTATAAGATAAGAGGAAATGGCCCCAGGCAAGTGAAAAAATACTGGTAAAGCTGTGAGAAGATTTTCCAGAAGTTTTTCTATATTTGTGTGTCTGTCAAACTTCAACCACATCCAGTCTTCCCTTCCTCCACCTTTAGGAAGCAAAACTGTGGGATGGCTAATTTCTTATCTAACATTTATCATCCTAAATGAGGGTGGTTCTGTTCCTCCCTCACATAGGCAACCGCACAGCAGGCATGATTTGACCCAGTCTTCCTGTAAATGACTCCCCTCTCGTAGCCAAAGCAGCGTCACCTTTGAGAGGAAACCTATCTATATGTTGCTTTCTGGCATTTGGAAAACATAAAGCAGTATAATCTGCCCCTACTGCTATCTAAGCTATAAGTGAATTTGCAGTGCTCTGGGGGTAAACCGGAGAGTTGGGCAGAAGAAAGCAAAGAGAGGGAAGAAAAGACTCTGAATTGTTCCCTGAACTTTGTCCCCATTTGGCAAAGAAATGTTTAAGTTTAGAGTTGGTCCCAGGCCAGCTCAATTTTGTGGGGACGGGGAGAAGAACTTGTTGTTGCAGTAGGGAAACAGCATGTGTCCATAGATGCTAATAACCCAGATAACCCCACCCTGTGTAGAATGTAAGAACAAGGTCAGCTACAGTGCTTCTCTCAGAGACGTTCCACTCACCATCCCAGGCCCTGATGGACGAAGAGGGTTCAAAAAGAGAAGATTCCTTTCTCATGAGAAGTAGTAGCCATGAAAAGAGGGAAGTGAGTAACACTCCAAGTTTCCTGTGTTTATTGCTTCTTTTACAAAAAATTGGAATTCCTCTGGCATTTGACATAATCTTCAGGCATTGCATCACACCTTTGGGGGAATTTCAAGTTCTTGAGGAGCTCACTTTCCCAGCCCAGCTCCCAGGAGACCGGTTCTGTGAAAAGAATCTAACTTCCATGTCAGGAACTGCAGGGAAGTTTCATTTCTCCAATTCTGGGTAGTCTTAGACTGAACATCCAATGTATCGATGCTTCCATTACTCTATAAATACAATAGTTTGAGCAACCTCACTCCATTGGGGTTTCTGAGGGTGGGATCTAACAATAGATATAAATGTGGTATGCAATAAAAGTCCACTTGTTTTTTTTCTGGAAAGGGCTCAGGAATCTGCTGAGAAATGTCTAATGGCAACAACATCACTTGGAATCAGTGGGAAATCCCACAGAACTAAGATCCAAACAACTGAAAGCACAGACAATTGGCTGGCATGGGGGATGGGGAGGAGCCTCTCTTTCTTGCATTCTTCTATTATGAGAAACATAAATCCAGTCATTCCTTGGTATCCCTTGGGGACTGGTTTCAGGATCCCCTGGCAGAACCCAAAATTCACGGATGCACAAGTCCCTGATATAAAATGGCATAATGTCTGCATCTAACCTACACACATCCTAGATTACTTACAATACCTAATACAGTGTAAGTGCTATGTGAGTGGTTGTTATACTGTATTGTTTAAGGAATAATGACAAGGGAAAAAAGGTCTATATGTGCTTAGTACAGAGTTTTTGTCCCCAAATATTTTTGAGTCACCGTTGGTTGAATCTATGGATGTGAAACCCACGGATAAGGAGGGCCGAGTGTGTAAAAGATGCTTAAGGGGCCAAAAAAATGGACAACCTCCCGCACATTCATGTGGTGGGGGAGAAGAGGATGGCGCTGATTCAAAATTAACTCAATGTTCTTTCACTTTTATAATCTATTTTACAAGTGATGACAATTAAAACCCATAACGAGGACAAAATTGCTGTAGAAATCTGAAATAGTTTTTGTCCCATCAAACAATGATTTAGTTTCAGGAGAGTTTCAGGGTCTGACATAACTCGAAACCTCAACTGGAATGCATCGGTTCCTCTTAGAAGTGACCAACATTTCTAAAGTAACCCAAACACTCCTCAATTATTTTAGAGAAATGGAAATTGACGTTTTCACACATGTGTAGGAAAGTATAGCAGGTAGCCTTTTGGGGATATTTCTACATTTAGCCACACTTCTGGAAGAAAATTGAAAAGGTTAATTCAATAACCAGTTATAGTATCCAAGATATTTGATGATGAAATTTGGGATTCTTAAAAATGTCTAAATATACACAGAACTTTGTACTTTTAATCCAGATATCCAGCTCCTGTGGATATCTGAGTATCGAGTCTGTGACCGGTCTTACTGTCAAGCAAGGTCCCTCAGAATTGTTATTTTAGCAATCTGTGCTCTCCTTGCCGTTCCAATTTTCTTGGCCTACTGACCACACTAAGGGAATAGTCTGTCCTCCCTCTTCAATTGCTGGCTCTGTAGAAGGACTAAGTGATATGATCAGAACAGTAAGTACAGTTGAGAAGCAGCTATTAGCAGCTCAGTTCCAGCCTCTTGGTAGACATTTTATGAAATATCATATCTGGGAGTGAGTTCTTCATGGCCTTTATTATATATATGGTTTTTGCCATCTAAGGGGAGGATAGTATAGTGGTTTCAAGCACAGCCAGGCAGTGGTGAGCATGCATTTGAAATTTTTGGTCAGCAAATGAAAACGAAGTCAGTATGTTTGTGAACTATGCTTTAACTCCGTGCCTCCACATGTGTTTTGTGGGGCTGCAAAGAGGTAAATTATTTAGTTTAGCTACATGTTTAGCTAGATGAATGCAATAGGGAAAAATTACTTTCTTTCTTTTACATTCTTACCTTTTTGGTGCGCCTTCATGACTACCCCATCTCAGTGAGCCGGGACCCTCCTTTCTGCCCATCAGAACCACATTCATTATCTGAGGCCATGTTGTTCATTGATTGTTTTTTTTTTCTGCCTGCTTTCCACCATGGAAATGTAAACTTCCCACTTCCCAACAGGACTTGGTTTTGTTCACCATTGTGTCCTCAATACCTCAACTAAGTGCCCAAATGTAGAATTTTAGTAAAGAATTCTGCCAATCTCACAAATAAGCATTTAGAGAATGCTACCATTCATGCAAAAAAGATTTACACATGACCCTCACACATATTTATAAGTGAAGGTTTATACATATTTGCTTGACTATATGTAAAATATCTCTAAGAGCTTGATGCACAATGGATAATATCAGTTAACTTGGGTGCCAGAAAAAAATGGGGATTTTTTTTACCATATACTCTCTTGCGCTTCTTGTACTTTTATTGTACAGTCACACACTGCATAATGATGTTTCAGTCGATGATGGGCCCATGTATATTATGATGGTCCCATAAGATTATAATGGAGCTGAAAAATTGCTGTAACCTAGTGACATCTTGTTGATCCTGATATTGTATAAACCTAGGCCGATGTGTGTGTTTTGTGTCTTAGTGTTTAACACAAAAGTTTAAAAAGTAAAAATACAAAATAACAATTTGAAAAATGGAAAACAGCATATAGAATGAGGATATAAAGGAAGAACACATTTTTATACAGCTGTACAATATGTTTGTGTTTAAGCTGAGTGTTATTGCAAAAGAGTCAAAAAATGTTAAAAAAATTAAAAGTTTTCAAAGTTAAAGTAAGTTAAGGTTAATTTATTATTGAATAAAAAAGTTTTTATAAATGCAGTATAGTCTAAGTGTCCATTGTTTATGTAGTCTACAGTAATGTCCTAGGCCTTCACATTCATTCACCACTCACTCACTGATGTCTCCAGAGCAGCTTCTACAGGTAAACCACTTTTCATCTTTCATATCTTATTTGTGCCATACCCTTTCCATGGTTAGATATGTTAAAACACACACACACACACACACACACACACACACACACACACACACACAAATACATGAGGTTCTTAGGCCAATATCAATAACAAAAAACAACAGATTCTGGAGAGGATGCAGGGAAAAGGGAACACTTCTGCACCACTGGTGGGAGTGCAGAAGCCTCTGTGAAAAACAGTGTGGTGATTCCTAAAGATCTAAAAATTGACCATCCATACGACCCCACAATCCCCCTACTAGGAATATACCCGGAAGAACTCATATCACCCTATGAAAAAGATACTTGCACACATATGTTTATCGCAGCATTGTTCACAATAGCAAGAACATGGAACCAACCATGCTGCCCATCAAAACAGGACTGGATAAAAAAATGTGGTACATATACACAATGGAATATTATGCAGCCATAAAGAAGGACAAAGTCATGAACTTCACAGCAACCTGGATGGACTTAGAGTCTATAATACTGAGTGATGTGTCACAGAAACAAAGAACTGAGTATCATATATTCTCACTCATAAGTGGACCTTGAACGATTATCATAATACTATAAGAAAAGGATTGGCAGCAGTGGGAAACTGCTGGGTGGGGGTGGGGGGAAATCGGCTGTAGTGGGACTCTGCCAGGGGGTGGGGAACACTTCATCAGCAAGGGTATCTGAATAATGAACATTTGTTTACCTAACCCTGAATTGTACCCCACATCTTTAAAATTAAAAAATTAAAGAATAAGACAAACACAAATACTACTGTGTTAGAATTGGCTACAGTAATCAGTGTAGTAACCTGCTGAAGAGGTTTGTAGCCTAGGAGTAATAGGCTATACCACAGAGCCTAGATGTATAGTAGGTTATACTTAGGTTGGGTAAGTATACTCTATGATGTTCACACAATGAAAAAACCACCTAATGAAGCATTTCTCAGAATACATCACCACTGTTAAGCAATCCGGGACTATATTTTGGTTATGTGATTGTATTAATGACTCAAAACTGGAAGATTAAAGTTTTAAAAAACTAGATTGCTCTATTCTTGGGAATAGAACTTAGATATCTCTGAAGGGTGCAATTATTTTTCCATTATTGTCAGTCCTATGAGCCTTTATGCTTTTTGGTTGTCCAGAGGAGTCCAAATCATTCTATACTTTTATAAGTTTTGCCTTTTCGTCTTCAAATATTAATTAAATATAACAATATTAAAAGATTCTGATTTCCCAATTCAGATCATTCCATATTATGAGAGAAAAAAATCGAATGAACCAATTACACAGAAAGGATGGAATTGCATAATTAAGAACATCCATGATGGTTTTACTGAACAGCATTAAAACAGTCCATTTTCCAATCATTTATTGCTTTTATTGGACATCATCCTGACTTAATAGAATGGTTCTTCTTAATGCTGTTAATTTCTGGAAAAGCTCCAAGGCAAATGAAATCTTGATACTCATGTTCTGGGAATACAAGTTGTGAAATAATGGAGGTAAGGAGGAGGTCTTGTTGAAGATCAGTTTCACCCTGAAATCTGACAGAACGTTTTATACCTTATCATAACCTCGCCAGTTTATCTCAGTGCTTCCTCCTAGCCTCTAGAATGATCAGTAACACTAAATAAGATTCAGGCAGTCAACTCTAAGAGGACAAGGAAAAGCAACTGAAATCATACTACAGATCAACAATTTAATGAATTTTACTGTCTACTTCTCACACACAAGAGACTCGTGAATGAGTGATTTTAGTTTATATAATTATTTCAACTAATTATAATAACATTAGAAGGAAGAAAGTTAATAATAATATCATTACTCTGATGGACTAATCCAATATCTTACCTCAAAAGAGGCCAAGGACTTTTTATGGATATCATTGGAGTCATGGAGCAGCACAGTGGGCTGAGTGCAGCTTGTGATGTCACTACCTCTTGAATACCCAAATGAAAATCCACAGGTGATCTCAGATCCTTTATCTCTTGCCTACTATCCAGGTCTCTGCTCTAGAATATATTTTGGGACATTTAGCTAAAAGAAGATGGAACAAGGACATCCACCAAGTTCATAAAAAATCCATCACTGAACTGTGAATCAGGAAATCTCAGAACTAAAGAAATCAGACTTCTATCAAAACACAGTCACCTTAACCACAATGTATCTCTGGGTTTATAATGCTACAGTACAAGTACTCTAGACATTTCTTTATATATACCAAAATTTCAATGCAGACATTGCTGACTCAAAAATGTGTATTCTTTTAAGTAAAATAGAAAGTTTCCCTTTGTATTCCCTATGGGGAAAAATGTTGCCTTCCAAATTAGAAGAACAAAAATAACTCCAAAAGCCACATTAACAATAAGTGAATAAACTCATTTCAAACATTTTCAAAGAACTCACTTACTTATAAACAACAAATAGACTTGCTTAGAAGACATTTATAAACCAGAAAAATCTCACTCAATTCACTTGAAAGAAGCAGCACTTCATCAATTTTTAAGAATTTTATAATTAAAACATCCTTAAATTGTAATAAATTAATGAGGTTTTTTTGCCAAGTCTTACATACATATTATAAATGGAATGTGTATACCTCTGAATAGCTTTTAACTGAGTATGTTTTCTCTCCACACCTCAACATCTTCTCCTTATACTAACTACGCTGAAATCCAAATAATGAAAAAAACAAAATGTCATGTTTTTCTGGATATGTATCAAAGGATTACATTAAAATGAAATATAAATTATAGCTATTAGATATTTGGTTTACTTAACCCAAACATCTGGTGTCCAAACTTATTTGAGGCATATCATTAGAGATATTTAGCAACCAATACAATCCAGGTAATAATGAGAACAAATACCCAACAGCTTGTAGTAAGTACTTCTGTACTGGTAGTACTTGTGAAATATCAGTCCTGCTTGTCTGAAAGCAGGACCTTGCAAAGACACAGACTAGTTTCTATCCTTAGGAAGGGAACCCTGCTATGGTACAGCTCCCCACGACTCCCCAGAGGGCAATACCTTCATGCTTCTCTTTATGTACCAAAGGTTACCAAATCACAGCCAGGAAAATTGACAAGACTGATGGGCATATAAATATTTTTATTTATTAAAATGTGTGCTGTGGTCATCTCATTGAAGTATTCAGGTTAATTAAATTGTAGATGCATGTTCTAAGAATGAGATTGATTTTCACAGTGCTTCGTGGCTGGGTTCACACACTAAAATCAGTTTGAAAAGCCATCAACTTGACTTCTATCAGTTAATCAATCAATGGCAAGTTATTTTCAGATTTCTTCCAAATGAATCTCCTAACTCTGTAATTTAAAAGTATTTGAATTTTAAGAAGAAACTTTACGTCATAGGTGTTCTTTTTTAAATTGGTTAAATTCAAACAATTATAACAGAATCCCAGATATAGAAAAGACCGCACATTATTAAACCCAGTCCTCCATCCGTTATAGAAATCCTCTCTCCCAGATTCTTGAGTTAGTCTCTGTTTTACTATTTACCATGAATGCTTTTCTAGCTAATGATTTATTTTACTTTTTCTAGTGGCATGCTTTTTCTTTGTTGGTTGGACATGTTGTTACATTTTACTCCCATCGTTTGCAGCTTGTAAAATGATTCCCACAGGTGGAACACTGCCTTAAGTAGTGAGTGCAGTAGGCATTCTGTGTCTGAGTGTTCTGCATTCACAGATTCAACCAACCACCAATCAAAAATAGAGTTAGATCTACAATGACTGCATCTGTATATCCAGATTTTTTCTTGTCATTATTCCTTAAACAACATAGTGTAACAACGATTTCCATAGCATTTACATTGTACTAGGTATTACAACTAATCTAGAGATAATTTAAAGTATACAGGAGGATGTGCATAGGTTATATGCAAATGCTGCACCATTTCATATAAGGGACTTGAGCATTCATGGATTTTGCTATCTGGGATTTTGCAACTGTGAAAAAAGTACATTAGTCGAAATGCTGGGAAATTGGTGGTTCACCAACTAGTCGCTGGCCATGCAACACCATTTATAAAATTAGTATGATAGCATGAACTAACATCACAAAGCCTTTTTACTATTATTGCAGTACAATTTTCAGTCAGGTTCTGACCCATGAGATTAAGGGTGACAGTACATTTTGTAGGAAGAACTAGAATTAACATTTCTTCAAAACACAATGTTTTCTGAAGTCTGAAATTCTCATAAAGTCGTGAAAATGAAGAGATGAATGTCCCAAATCAGTTATCACTGGGTATTTATTAAGCAACAACCAATGTTCTCAGAATATATTAGCTATTCATTGGAAAATAATTTGACCTTTAGCATTCAGTGATGAGCCTAAAATGATTAGATAGGATTGTGTGGGTCCCTGGACTTCTGAATTGAGTCTTCAAAGATGGTTAAAGTTTGGGAAGGTATAAAGAGAGGAAAACAATTTTATTCCGGAGTCATGTGACTCAAAGTTGTGAAAAAATTTAAAAGAGAATCTATGGAAGACAGAGAGTAAACCAACTTGCCCAGAATGGGAAATAAGGTGAAAGCAGAGAAACAAGCTGTGCTGTCCAGGGCTATCAAGAGTTTTGGTTATGGAGTAATTGAGGTCATTGAGTCTTCCAGGAAATGGAGGGAAAACTTGAGACCTTCATGAGTAAGCATTCTGATATTTGTTTCAAAGATGGGAATCAATAAAGTAAGACATGACTCGCCCTTCTTGATAAATTCACAAAATTAAACACAGACTAAAATTGACTTTCCATGCCACTCTATTCCTTAAAAAAACAAAAAGAATGATTCTGAAAGTGGTCACAGCCAAATGATACAAGGACTCTGAAGATTTAGCCCATTCAACCTTTCTCTCAAAGGTACAAACTAGACATATTATATATATGTTTGTGTCACCAAACTAACATTTTCAAGTGGCATTTCTAGTTCTTAATTTCAATTTCAGTATAAAATAGATTGCAGTTAAAGGACTCAAGAAATACAAATGCCCAACTGTGAAAAAAGTACATTAGTTAAAATACTGGGAAATTGGTGGTTCACTAACTAGTCACTGGCCATGTAATACCATTTATAACATTAGTCTGATAGCATGAACTAACATCACAAAGTCTTTTTACTATTGCAGTACAATGTTCAGTCAGGTTCTGATTAGTCAAGATAAATGACCTAACCTGTTTTGAATCTGTACAGTGCAAATACGTTACCTGTGTTTTACAGTAATGGGACCATTTCAACAAAAGAATGGAATGCCTAAGACACATTTATCAGATATGACAATTCTTCTATTGCTGTCACTCTTTGTCAAATGCCACAACCCACGGGCATTTAGCAAACCATAAAGATTTATCACCCGATGCCCCTATTCACGGTCACTTGTATATTTTGATTTTCGTTTGGATGCCAAGACATCTTCGTTCATTAGGTACCATAGATGAAGCATTCGTGCTATGCCTCCTACACATGAGTTTTTTAGGTTTTTGGCCTTCTCTCTGCCATAAAATATGAACTGTCATAGACAGTGCTCGGTCTATTTATCTCTGAATTACTGCCCCTCACATTAGAGTTTCCATCAGTTGAGTAGAGGGGGAGAGATGGCTGCTTGTTTGCCCTCAGGAAACAAATATCTGAAGCTGAAAGGCTATTAACAGCAAGGGCTGAAGCTGAGCAAGGAAATGGTGCAGTGATGGTAACTAAGTGAACTCAAGTGCAGAGCCGTGGAGCAGGTGACACGCTCAGGCACTGTCTCTGCTTCTTAGCTCACCCGTGGCCCTGTGCTTTGGACTTATGTCTCCAAATAAACACAGGGTCAGGAGAAGATGAGAATGAGATCTGATTTACTGATTCCAACCAGCACAAGACCCATTTAGACCACAAAAAAAAAAGCCATTTTATAGCTTCAAAGTCCAAGGAGACATTTTTACGTGCAAAAATGTTCACTAAAATATAATCAAAGATGCATGGAGGACTTTGAATGTATTCCACCCCATGGGAGTTTTAATCAACATGTCTCCCAATTATTGCTTAAACTGACTTTTTAACTGTTCAACTAACTCATCCTGTACTGTTTATGTACTGGCTAGGAGAGCATTTTGTCTTTGGTGTTAATACCTCATCCTAAATTGAAGTAAACCTGGCTATAGAGAGGGTGCAATTTATGTTGCCTGCCACATTCCCTGGTTGGGTAAGATTTTCAGTTAAAGTCATCCTCCCTCACTTCCGTTTTGCCCCAGGGAAGAGAGATACATACGCATTCAGCCCTGACAGGTAAGTGCTTGCCACTTATAAAATCCAATAAATAAATTCTAAATAAATATATCTGCAAATCGAAACCATTTTGAGCTACTTAACTGAGTGCAAATCTAGTCCTTTGTACACATATTTGTACAAAGCGTTGCCTGTAATTTTAAAGATGCTTGCCTCCGGGAGGTTTCGTTTTTCCATTGAAGTCCCCTTGATTTACTGTACGCAATATGTTACAGCTTCCTTATTTGCTCCTTTGGGACAGTTACTGACAGTAAATCTCTATTAAAATATTCTTCCATATGGTTGCATGAAAATTTTATTGCAGTGAGCCTGGGGCTGAAGGTCACAGCTGAGTAGCTGCAGTTAAGTATTGCAGTCTATGGACTCGGAGGTACATCTGTTCTGGGAGCTGGAGTAAAATTAGAATTCTACTGTCAATAGCATTTCTCCAAAACTAGTTACATTTGTTTACTGTGGCTGCCTGGGCCTTTTCCTCCATGGTACCTGAAACACATGTCACCAGGCCCTGCACCCATATCTTTCAGGGTGGAAGATTTAATACAGAAGTGGCTGAACCTGAAGGTCACCTGGAAGTCCCTAATGGATATTTCATTTATGATACATGAAAATTTAATTTTATCTCTTCTAGTTTGAATCTATTGCTCATGCACATTGGTTTTAGCTATAACTCATTGTTTGTTCTAAAAGTTTCTTGGATAGCAAATCATACAAACTTAACAAATGCTACCCCAAAGTATGATTTTTTAAACCGCATTTCTGGAGCTAATGAGAAAGTAGCCAGGCAACAAGTTCCTTTACTTTATATCTTTCATTGGAAAGAGTGGGATAGATTGGATGCCATTTGGCAGGGAATGGTTTATCATTAGTTCAAGTGTCAGTAGTAGTAGTGTCCCTGAAAGGATTGAGAAAACGAAGGGATTTTTGAAGACATAATTCCACTCAATAGATGTGGCTATGTAAGAGTGCTTTATGACTATAAACTTCACATTCAGCAATCAGGAATTGGGGTCAGCCAAGTGTCAATGTTTAGCTTGTCTTTGCTGTTTTTTAAAAAAGGAAACATTCGACCATTGTTTAAGTCTATCTTTGTTAGCCATGTGACATCTAGCCTAGACTCCAAATCTACCCCAAAGTCTCCCATGTCAGAACACCATGAGTAATTTCCAAGAAAAAGTGTCCCAGATAGTTCTAGGTTCATGACTGCGTCTCCACAAAGAATAATATTTACTAGCATGTGACCCCAGTCTTCAGCCAAACAGCTATTTAATCAGTAGATTCAGAAATTTGAATGACTCTATAGCAAGTTTCTTCTTTGATCCTGATTAATTTCCACCTTTATTTTTGCATCTCCATTGATTATCTGGTGTCATTTCCAGAAGTTTGAGGAAATGTTCAAAGCAAACAAAACATTTTGATTTTTTTAAGGCATAAGTCACTGAATTTTCAGAAGGCCATAGAGGGAGATCTCAAGAAAAGATGTGAGAAAGGAGGGAGAAAAGTCATTAGATACAGAGTAGCAGTTACTTTCATTGAATGGCAACCAAGGGCAAAGCTTGGTGTTTTGCAAAGCACTATATCTCATCATTCTCACATGACCTCTACGAGTTAGGCACAATTATCATTCCTATTTTATAGATGGCAAAACTAAAGTGCAGAGAGATTAAGTAACTTGTTGAATCACACTGCTGGGTAGCAGAGCTGAACTCAAAACAATATGGCTTCTGTGTCCGTGTTGTTAACCACTCTACTCCACTGCCTCTTGTATGAGCAGGGAGGTGGGGAAGGCATTAAGGGTCTCAAAGAATTCCAAATTAGGTTTGAGATAAATGCCCAGACCATGCTGTTTGGCCCCAGAATGTAGTTTGAGTAAGTCCACTCTCTCTGTTATTGTTGTTGACAGGGATCATGCTATTGACACCCAGCAGTGAGAACAGATGTGGAACAAGCTAAACTTGGAAGATCTAATGGTACCTTCAAGAGATATATAATGAGGTGGGAGAGTTCGATTTGATGGGTCTGATGAACTTGGTAACATCTTTCCCATGCAAAAGATTGCGCCTTGAATAAAGAAACATGTTTCAGAGATGCAGTTTACCATAGGCTAGGTCTCAACTTCACTCCCCACCACTCCCACTCTGCACACACTGCTCCTCAACACGCATATGCACACACACACACACACACACACACACACACACACACTGGCTAGACAAAAAAGAAACCAAGCACTGAGATCAATGAGAAAGCTGTAGTAGAAACAGGTAAATCTGGGAGGGAAGTCTAGGCCAAAATTCCTCATAGGAAGGTAAAGGCCAATCTTAGGGGAAGATCAAATACAAGGAGCACATCCAGTGGGCCCATGGCAGAACCAGAACCTGGGTGTGGTTCCAGGGCTCTAAGTGAAAAAGAGGTACCACAAGAACAAGAGAAAAGGGTGTATGAGATTTCCAGCAGCAGCTCCGAGGCATCAGTGCCTCAAATGGGGCCCACATTCAACAGGCTTAAAGGATTCAAGATTCATTTTCTTTGCAACAGATATTTTTAAGAACTTATTTTGTAGTAACTTGAGTCTCACTTAGAAGTTGCAAAGAGGGAACAGAGAGTCCCATGTATCTTTTCTTCTCCTTCCCTTCCCTGACTCCCTCATGACAACATCGTACATAAAAGTACAGTGGTCAAAAGCAGGACATTGACATGGATAGAATACTTTAAACTAAGTTACAGACCTTATTTGCACTTCACCAGAAACATATTTTTGGAGCAAGCTTTTTTGTGCCTGACCCACACTGTGCTAGGGGTTGGGCGCAGTTCCTGGTCTAGCAGTGGTTGCATTTTCGTGACAAAACTTACAGGCCAGTCACTTACTACTTGACTTTGTAAGTTTGTAGCTGGTAATAAGGGATACTGCTACCTCACTGAGTTGCCATGACACAGACAAAGTACTTATTACGAATCTCTGAGCTCCTTTCCTTTTACGTAAGCACACAAAGGCTGCACTTCTGGTCTTTGTGTCTTCAAAGACACAAAGATGTTAGGATTCCCACGGAAGTTCTTAGTGGGGAAGAGACAGAAAAAGCCATGGGGCATTGGGGAGTTTTTCTTCCTGGTCTCAGAGAACACCTTCAGAATCTTTGAACACAGTGTACTTTGGAAATATGATTTAGAGATCACCAGGGATCCCTCAAAAACTCTGAGGTTTTAGCTATTCTTTTACTGGTAATTAAAGATACTTTTTATTTTTGGCAGTAAGTAGTAATCAACTACTAGAAACAGGACCGACTTTTATATTATTAGGTTTTGTACCATTTTCAGAAAGCAAGAATCTTCTATATTGCTATAAATGTAATGCCAAGAATTTGACAATAACATAACTGGATTCATGGTAGGGAAAGTCATTTTTTATACTTTTAGAATCGGTTTTATTGTGTCATTATGTAATACTCATGCTTTCTTTGTTTTTGATTTTTGTATACTAGGAGTAATTTTGTTACTTTATATATTACATAAGTACTCTAAAAGAAATGTGTAAAATGATTATAGCTATGTCCTGGAGAGTGCAAGTTAGTCTCTCTGTGTGTGTCCACTTTAAATCCTATTATTTAGAAGCAGATGCAGTAAAACTAAGTAAATACATATTTCCTAACCCTACATGCCTCTATCCACACATGGGCACCTATTATAGAGATACAAAAGGAACAGCAGGCAGAATCCCTTTCCACTCAGCTTGTGCTGCAAAGCTCCTTGTATTTGCTTATTTGAGAAAGGGGGAAAGATCATTTTAAAGTTAAATTGCCTAGTGAACCCATCTATCATTTGCAAAAAAGTAATGAGCTGGAGCCAGAAGCCTAAGTCTCTGCTTTCTTCCTCTTTCTCATGGCCAAGATGTAAGACATAAAAAGCAATTTTTCTTGATGTGTGATCAAACGATGGATTAAGACTTGCAAGGAGCCGGTGATCAATTGTCTGATAATATGTGACAGATCTTGTCAGATTGACGAAAATGTACCCCAACCCAAAGGGAGAGAAAGCTCTGAGCTGTGAAGGTGCTTTCTTAAGCAATTGCCTGAGAAGCAGAGGCCCTGTGATATCAATTATCTTCTGTATCAACACCAAACAGGATTTTTGCTGTGGAAACTGCCATCACGGTTTGACGTGTGTAAGTTAATTCTAATTAGATGCATTTCAGTAATCACTTAACTTTAATTGGTTTTGTATCTTATTTTTCAAAGGAGGAAGGCAGAGACTTGTCCTAATATTTTACCAAAATAATGTTCCACAAGACATGAAATGAATTCCCCTCCACTCTTCCCCCACACTCTGACAGACCAATAAAAATAGTATTAGGTCATTAAAGAATTTTTTTTAAAGACAGACATAATGATAAACATTAATGAAGCCAAACACTTGGCGGGCTCCTTGGTGAATCGGCCACCTGACTGCTTGCTTCAGGATCTGGGTGAAGCCTCCAGCCTCGGCTTAGTTGGCAGGATCCACACTTAGCATTAGACTCTCTTTTGAGGAGCAGGAAGGGAGGAAAAGGGAACAATGAAGAGACATATTGTTTACACCTTTCACAGCAGCTTTCAGCAGGCAATTAACATCCACTTATCTCTGACTTAGGGAAATAAGGGGGGGTGGGGCAGAAATACCTTTCACAATTACCTGAACTTATTTTAGGAGCTCAGGGAAAGTGTAAATCAGGGTTAGGTTTTTAAAATTTTTTACTTAGCACCAAGCTTAGGGAGAAAAGCTTAATTTTTATACAAGGCCAAAGAAAGGACTGCAATAGATTTTGAATTCCTTCTAATGCAAAGGAGGAGGAATCTACCTACTCAGCATTTTCTTCCAGTTTTGATGTAGGGGAGGACACTGTGCTGAAATAATTATTTCTGTATAAGCAAGCTGTATCCCCAAATAGGAGACATTTACACTTAGAGTTTTAGATGCAATCCCAGAGACGATAAGGCTGAGCTTTTATATATGTAGGAGAAAACTGGGGGGAAGATGGTCAGAAGGGAAGGTTATTGTTTAAAACCCAATTCTATTGGTCAATGGAGCTGTAATCTTAAGCAGATAAGCACATCTCATGATGTCTCAAAAATCTTTTTTTCCTCCGTTCATTGTGTGTGTGTGTGTGTGTGTGTGTGCGTGTGTGTGTGTGTGTGTGTGTGTGTGTGTGTGTGTATCTCATATGGGGATTTTTTTCTCTTACTATGTGCCAGAACTATGCTCTGGGGATTCAGGGATGACCAAGTAAGGCAGAGTCCTTGACTTACTTCATGGAGTTTGAAATGGAGGTGCCCAGGAGATTATCTAGCCCAAGTTTCTTGCGTTTGTCAAACTGAATTCCAGGGAGCTCATCAGGGGTCTTTCAATGCATGGGAAGGGTGGGAGGTGGGAGAAGCTAAGCCAATATCTCTAACCCTTCTCTACCTCCCATCCTCACCTTTAGCCAAGGGCTTCCACTTTGGTCTTTTTATATATTAATAAGATTTGTTTCAGGGAAAAATGTCATACTAAAAGGGAACTAGAGTAAGAAAAAGAGATGGAATGGGGAGAGAATCAGCATTCAACTCCTTTATGTAAAAAAACTAGATTCTTGAGGCTTGGCATCTTTAGTGACAGTTTGGAATGTCCAGCTGGTCTGCTGTCAGGCTGTCATAACAGGTCATCCAGGAGGTCAGTGGCTGCCTCCCCTCTGCCATGTGCATCCTAGGAAGGCAGGAACTTTTTCATCTGTGGAGAAACAAAGGCTTGTGGGCAGGTGCCGCTTAGCACAAGACTCCTCCAGACAGAGTGAGAAGCTACACTCTTAGTATGTCTACTGGTTGGAGCTTTAGGGACAACTTGATTGCCAGTTGACCTCTGTTTTTCACCTGAGGTCCTTGGTATGTAAGAAGGCATCTTGCCTTTGATTGTCAGAAATGTGTGGGAACTCTCATGTGGATCCCGACAACATTTATTGGCATTATGAAAGGAATTATTATGAAAGTTGATTAATTTTCCCCAATATATCCATATTTTTTCTTGAAACAAGGTTTGAAACTCCTGGGATTCCATTGATGGTCAAGGTCAATATGAGAATGGCCAAATTTACTGCAAAAGCAGATTCAAGACAGGGATGAGAAGGCAAGATCTGAGAAGAGGAGAAGAAACAAGAAACAAGAGTGTTGTTTGACAATGTGCTAGACACCCCAGGTCACAGAGCACCAAAGAGGATGGAGAGGCAAGCAAGGCCAAGTCCCTTCAGGGACACACAATAGCATTTTCCTTTCCCTCTGCTGTGGAGCATGGGCATGTTGTTTATGATTGGGAACTTCAGAGTCAGAGAGTGGGAAGTCTTGACTTATCTGGCTTGAGAATAGAAATCACCATGACACTTGGGCAGTCAGTCTCTAAAGCCAAGTGAACTGCTACATCAGTCAGGGCAGCTGGGTCCTTTCATCTCTCCTACTCTCTTGAAACCTGTCTTGTGCCAAAACTCAGCCCACTAGCCCATACCTAACATTAACTGCTCTTGGCTTTGACCTATAACAACCTTATTTGTTCTTGGAAATATGACACCATTTCTTGTATCTACCCTAGAATCAAAAAGAATAATTTTGAAGATAAAATCTCCAAATTAAGATATTACTTTAGTGGGAACTTGAGAGAAAAAAAAGGAGATTGAGATACTATGAAGCAAATACAGGAAATTAAACAGAAAAAAATGTTTTACACAGTCCCTAGGATGTTGTAACCCTTCAATGAACATTTGTTGGATGAAGGAATGAATGAATGCTGAGTGTGAGGGGTCAAATCCTTAACAAACAATGTCTGGGGATAACTGATCTTCAGTCTTGGATCTGAACATCTCAGAAAATTTCCCTGTTGAAGGCAGTGACTCCAACACGTATTCAGAGTCAGAGGTATGGGCAGGTAGGTAGAGAAATCTGAGATAGGTTGGAATCTAGTACCTGTAGAAACTCTCATATTGTATTTGTGTCCCCTCATGGGTGTATCACATCTGGGGCACCAGAACCTGGGGGAAGGGTCGTGTGAACTGCTTTTTAAATAGGAAATCATGAAAAAGGATGAATTCCAGAGAAACTAATTAGATTGAGAGAAATAAGCATTTGGCAGAATTTTAATACAAATGGCCATGAAAAAGATAGAAAACTTGGTATTGAGCCTTTGTCATCTTCCTGGGAGAGGTTAAATGGATTTGATTTACACTTATCAGACAGCCTAATTGCAACCTAGCAATAGGCAAGGTCAAGTAAAATTTTGATTTTTAACGGAAAAGAGGATCTGATTATAATTCAATCACTCTCTTGAGAGCTAATATGGGAAATAACACAGGGTCAAAGGGGAGCTCCTTTCCTGGCCTCAGGGAGAATATAACTGAAGTGGTAAAGACAGAATAGGTAATTGTCTTTAATCAAGCAAGAAAAGGCAGGTTTCATTGTTTATAAACAAAGATAAGGACCTGCCACATCCAGACACTGATATTCCCTGCAAGTAGTAAAGGGTTGGAAGGTTCACAGACACAATTCCTTTGAAATGAGCTCTTTCCACTTCTGCAACAGGAAGTGGCCTAGCTAGAGAGAAAGCTCATCAGACTTCCTGTAATTTCAGTGTAAGACACATTCTTAGGGATCCTAGCCAGTTGATCCAACATCATTTCACAGACAAAAAAGCATTCTTGAGTGATACATTTAACACATTCAAAATTGGTGGCAGAACAATGACAAGAACCCATAACTTATTATGCCCCCTTTTGGGATCCTTTTTCTTCATAGAATTGCCTCAGTTAAATTCAGGAAGTCCACCTTACATATGCTAATCCTGATTTAAGTATTATGGAATATCAGAAGAGGACATAATACCTGCTCTAGGAAGCTATACACTTCATTGGGGAGAAAAGACACATGCTGCTATTAGAACTAGACTGCCTTGTATCTCCATTCATGTGCCAAGGGTAGTGTCAGCACCAATTCCAAAGCCATGCAATAACTAGTATTTGAACATCACAGTAGCCACTTAGGTCAGGGAGCCCCACTTGATAGAAACTGAAGCTTAGGTTAAATGACTTGCTCAAGGTCAAATAGCTAATATGTTGCAGAAATGGAATTCAAAGTTGGGAGTTCTGATTTAAAGCCCAGGTCTTTTCCACTGTACTTTGCTATCTTTCAATGCTGTAAAACTCTTTTAAAATTATTTTTATTAAGAGGCATAAAAAGAAGAAGCACAAAACCTAGTCATCTGTGGCTTCAGTTATTGTCATATAATTGATACTGTGAAATGATTATTTTTTAAGTATTTGAATTTAGCAAAACCACTATTTGAAGAATAAAATATCTCTGAAAAATATTGCTCTGAATTGTGCATTCTTTGACAGGTGTCAACATATCATGGAGATACAGCCTTAGTCACTTTGCTGAATTCCTACGGAATCAGAATACTCAGAAAGCTGTTTGCCAGTCGGTATTACACCACAACATCATTGCAGAATTCGTGGAGAACAAGTCATGAATAGTGAACGTCCATAAACAGGAATTGTTTTTTAGGTTTCTAGTAATACCTGCTAAAGCAGTGAGAGAGCAGTGTAAAAAGAGGAGGCGCTACAAAAATAGGCACGACCCACAAAAAAAATAATGAAAGAAATAGGTACATTAAACCATAGCTCTGCAACTTTGAAACCATGATGTTAAAGGTCACGCACGGTTATCTACTCAAATACCTTAGGCTAAAATCTAACCCCATATATTTAAAAATACTATGGTCATAGAAGGAGAGTTATTGAAAGACATTATTATTTACAAATAGTACCATGAGATTGTGGATTTAAAAATTAGGACCCAATGTCTGAATATTATGGTAAAAAATATATATAAATGAAACGCTTCATCATTTAGAAATGTATTGCTTTTTAATTTGTTTTCCAAAATTACCCAAGAGATTTTTTCAGTATGAACAAAACACATGGTTAAATCACAGCATCTACCTACCAATTTATTGTTGTTTTTGTTTATGGGTTGTTGGATTATGTTTTGGCCTCATGAAAAGCCAAAACCAGTTGAAAAGCACTCCAAAAATACTACACAGGGGCCTGAAACCAAGAGTGGAAAATGTTGGCTTATAGAATGTGATTATGAATCACTAAAAATGATACTAGAAATCCACATGAAATATTCACTCTAGGAACAAACAGGAGGTAGAAAATGCATGAGCTGGAAGAACATAAATAGTACCACAACTATTTGAGAGTTAGGAAACACCAGAGAGAAAGCAGCACGGGTAGAAATAACAACTTCTGGCTCATGGAACAAAATGAAATGAAGTCTTCATAGTTAGGGAATCCAAGAATCATATTTATATGCTCTGGGGTTTACCAACTGGGACACTTTAGCTACACTGGATTTTCCCTCGGACTAGATTCCAACTTCCAACTTGCATTTTCATAGCAGTCATTATCCAAACTGGATATTTTATGCAGTTATTTTGACACAGATCATGTTGTTGCCAACATTTAAAAATGATTACGTTAAAATAGTTATGTCCTCAATAGACATCGCTGACTATCATCTCATTTCTTGGTGCATCTCTAGGATGACTTTCTAGACTTTTTTTTTTTTAAACTTTCTTGCTAAACATGTTGTGGAGACACATGCTAAAAACTTTATTTGGTCATCTAAAACTCTGAAGTTTAATGATTTGGTTTTTAAGCATTGTCAAAAGGTTTCTAAATCCAAATGGTGGCATTAAATGTGTGGGTCAGAAAGTTTTAGGAGTATAAAAGCTAATTGCGACCTAACAAATTATGTAAAAGAGATATATAAAGAAAACCACAAAACTCTGATAAAAGATATCAAAGAAGAGCTAAATATATTGAAAGATATTCCACATTTCTGAATTGTCAACATGTCGATTCTTCCCAACATGATCTATAGATTAAGTGCAATCCCAATCAAAATGTCAACAAATTATTATGATTGATTCTAAAAGTTTGTAAGGAGAAGCACAAGACCCAGAATAACCACATTATTGAAGAAGAAGAACAAAGTTGGAGGACTGGCACTAACCAACTTCAAGACAGATTTTATTTATTTATTTATTTATTAGTTGGAATTTCATTCTGTTGCCCAGACTGGAGTGCAGTGACATGCTCATGGCCACCCCAGCGTTGACTTGCTGGGCTCTGGGGATCCTTCTGCCTCAGCCTTCCAAGGAGCCGGAACTACAGAGGCGTGCTACCACACCCCTGTAATCAAGACAGTGTGATTTTGGTGAAAGAATAGACAAATAGATCAATGGAACAGAATAGAGAACCCAGAAATCTACACACTAAATAAAGTCACCTGATCTTTGACAAAGGAGCAAAGGCAATGGAGTAGAGCAAAAATAGTCTTTTCAACAAATGGTATTGTTATAACTGGAACAAAATTACATTAAAAAAAAAGAATCTAGACATGAACCTTACATCATGCACCAAAATGAACTCAAAATGGATCACAGACCTAAATGTAAAATGCAAAACTATAAAACTCCTAGAAGATAACATAAGAGGAAACCTAATTGACTTTGGGTATGGCAATGACTTTTTAGACACAACAACAGAGACACAATCCAAGAAAGAAATAATTGATAAACCATATATCATTAAAACTAAAGACTTGTGCTCTGCAAATGACACTGTCAAGAGGATGAGAAGACAAGCCACAGACTAAGAGAAAATATTTGCAAAAGACACCTTTGGAAAAGGATTGTTATCCAAAGTCACAAAGAAGTCTTAAAACTCAGCAATAAGAAAATAACCTGTTTTTGAAACAGGCCAAAAGCCTTAACAGACACCTCACCAAAGAAGATATACAGATTTCAAATGGCCATATGTAAAGATGCTCCCCATTATATATTATTCAGGAATTGCAAATTAAAGTGAAATACGATGGGCCCGGTGACTCATGCCTGTAATCCCAGCAACTCAGGAGGCTGAGGCAGGGGGATCACTTGAGGATAAGAATTCAATATCAACTTGAGCAAAGTAGCAAAACTCCTGTTTCTAAAAAAAACTAAAATAAAATAGCTGGTGTGGTGGTGCACACCTGTAGTCCCAGCTATTCAGGAGGCTGAGGTGAGAGGATTGCCTGAGTCCAGAAGTTCAAGGCTGCAGTGATCTATGAGCATGCACTCCAACCTGGGCAATAGGGTGAGATCCTGACTTTAAAAAAAAAAATAGGCTGGGCTCGATGGCTCAGCCTGTAATCCCAGCACTTTGGGAGACTGAGGTGAGTGGATTGCTTGAGTCTGTGGGTTCGAGACCCACCTGGGCAACTTGGCAAGACCTCGTCTCTACAATAAATCAAAAATTATCCGGGCGTGATAGCGCGCGCCTGTAGTTTCAGCTACTTGGAAGGCTGAGGCTGATGGTTCACCGGAGCCCAGCAGGTCGAGGCTGCAGTGGCCAGGAGCGGCCACTGCACTCCAGTCTGAGTGACAGAGTGAGACTCGAACTCAAAATGAAAAAAAAAAGAATGAAGTGAGCCTATCACTGCAAGGAAAGCAACTGACAGCATTTGTTGCCCATTATAAAATTTGTGTTTTCGAGCAAATATAATTTTGGAATATGCATATTCACCATTATGAGCTCGACCATTCCCAATATTTAAAGACATTTCTGATTTTATTCGTGGTGAATTTGTCTTACATGATTTTTTGGTGCTGTAGAATGAAATGTGCAATGTTGTAAGATCTACATAACTCATGAACTATTATTTTTCAATATTATAACATCATGCATGGGTAAAAGATCCATTCAAAGTGCAGGAAGACCAATGGATTTTAATGTAACAGAGCATTAAAATTTTGTTGATGCAGTTTTAGATGCTACATTGCAACTAACCTTTAAGAAACAACCACTTGTCAAGTTTTGAGTATAGTATCAAAAAATATATGCAGAATTTTTTTGAAAGGCTATTAAAATACTCCTCCATTTTCCAACTGCATAGCTGTTTGAGGCTAGATTTTCTTCAATTCTTCAACTAAATAGTACAATTCCTTAGACTGAATAGGACAGAAGAGATATAAGAATCTAGCTGTCTTCTGTTAAGCCAGACATTAAAGAGGTCTGAAAAAATGGAAAACAATGCCACTCTTTGTTCAATTTTGCTTTGATTTGTTTTGTTTCTGAAAATAGTTATTTTTACACATATAAATTATGTTATCAGGTAATGAGTTTATTATTGCAACCATAAAAAAACAAAACAAAATTATGAGCTTTGCAGCAACCTGGATGGAATTAGAATTTATAATACTCAGTGATTCATCACAGAAACAAAGATCTGAGTACCACACGTACTCACTCATAACATTTATCACAATACTATAAGAAAGGGATTGGTAGTAGTGGTACACTGCCAGGGAGATGTGGGCACATAACATCAATAAGGGTACCCACACTTTACTTGTATGATGACCACGTATGTACCTAACTCTCACTTGTACCCCATATTTTAAAAATAAAATAAAACAATTATATTTAAAAATTATTGTAATTTTCAAATAAACACAAATATTTTTTAGAATTACTTTTAGTTTTGAATACAGTAAATCTCATTTGATATAACTCTTATAAACAAAACTCTTTTGCAGTCTGAAATACTTTTTAAGAGTATAAAAGTGTCCTAAGACTAAAAAGTCAAGAACTGATCATTTTAAGAGATGATAAAACAGATGTTATGTACATAATATGACTGAAAGAATAAAACAAGACTAGTATCTTTGAAGCCACTGAATATCCTGCCCTGAATATAGCTTCTTTCCTTCCCCTAGGAGTGAGCATACTATATTTATCTTATATTAACAATTATCTTGCTTTCTTTCATAGTTTATCTCACATGTGCATCTCCCCGTACACCATTTAATTTCACCAATTTTTGGACTGCAAACAAATAGGACCATGCTGTATGTCATAGATTGGGTTTCCCTGAAAACAGTGCCTGATAAATGGACTTGGGTTTAGGTAGTATAATTTGGAGGAGATCCTAGAAAGCAAAAAGTGTGAGTGTGGGGCAGAGACTAGAGAAGGAAGAAAAGTGAATAAAAGTATATTATTAAGCTGGTTTCCAATGTGGACAACTGAGGCACAGTCTTGCTGGGTACCCTCTGCATAACTGTATAAGATACATTTTTAATTTGGTCCTCTTAATCAGAGGAAAGGAGACTGGGCATTTATTCACTGACTTTATCTCTGTTTGACTGAGAGTTTCTCCTAGGGGCTTAACTCTCCTGCATGTTCAAGCTGAGTAGCATTCTGTGAAAGTGCCAAGAAAGCGTTGAGGCAGAAAAGCAAAGGTCCCTCATTGTGACCCTGAGGTGGGACACAGGCCACTGCATGGAACCATTCACCTGAAATTGGGCTAACTAAAGGGACAAAGTAAGAGGTACCACAAATGTCACCTACGCTGCATATATCCTTTTATGACTTTCTTCTTGCCCTCCCAAGTGTGTTTTTGAGATATTTCAGGTCAATATAAATAATTTTAGGTAATCCATTTCCACTGATGCCTAATACTCCATTGCCTGACTGTTCCACGCCTTAGTGTCCATTTTATTGTTGATGAACATTTGTTTTATTTCTAGATCTGGGGACTTTTGTTAATGCTACTGAAGGAAAACAAAAACCAAACATTTCTACATCCTTATATTGTTATATAATAAAAAAATTGCATAATCATCAGAAATTTGGCCTCTGCCTTATTTTTGCATTTCAAATCTTGCATAAATTTGATTGGTCAAACTAAGTCATGTTTTGGCTGAAATAGATTCTAGAAATGTAGGGTTTTTGCTTTCTGACCTCTGTACTACAGGAAATCATACTATAAGGAGCTCAATACCCAACACACTAGCCAACTAAGTAATAACTATGAAAATTTAAAATATATGTACCCTTAGATCTTTTACTCTGATAGTCTATTTCATAGAAATAAATGTAGCAATACAAAAGAACACATGCACAATGTTATTTTGCAGAACTGTTTGTAGTAGATTGAAAGTAAACATGCTTTCATAAAGGGAAGACTGGATGTATTGAAAAACAGTCACATATCAGAATATTATTTAGCAAAATAATGAATTAGAGCAATATTAGATGATTTGGAATGATTTCACAATGCATTTTTGAGTGAGAAAAGCCTGACACAAGAAAGTGTGTGTTATATAATCCTATTTTTTGATAGAACAATGACCAACAATAGGCATATATATATATATACAATATATAATATATACTTTTATATGCATATAGAAGTTGTATATATGTGATTATATAAATATAGGATTATATGTATATGATTATATAAATATAGAAACTATGTGCAAGGCCAGAAGGGCATCCATTAGGCTGTTAACAGGGCTTATGGTTAATAGAATAGGATAGTGGTATTAAACTTACATAAGGTAGAGAGAGGTAGGGGAGAGAAATGATAAATAGATAGATGGATAGACAGATAATTTTAGGAAGCTGGCTTTAAGCAACCTTTACTTTCTTTATATTAGTATGTACTATTAAGATTATTATGGTGTATGTATGTTATTTATTAACCAGTATAAAGCAATACATCTCTTTTTTGTATGAAAAAAATCATCTCCAGGGAAAGTGAATACAGCTAATGATCATCTGGGAAAAGGCAGATGGGTCAAGTATGAAAAAAATCTCTTCTTTCGAATGAAGCTGGGGAAAGTGGAATGGTAGGATTATTGTTTAACATCATCCACTTGGGTACTATCAGATTTGATACCATGTATCTATATCTATGACTTTGATACATTTTTCTTACAGAAATTTTAAAACCTTTTTTATGTTAGCAGTTGAGGAAATATATTTGTTTGGACTAAGTTTGATCCTTGCAACTGAGCTCCAGAGCTCACCCAATTCTACTTCCCCACTCCATTAATTAAGCTCCCTCTACAGTATCAAGCTTCCTTTTCTGCTGGCTCCACCTACTTTCCACTTTAGAAAATCCTCCCTTGACGTTACTTGCTCTTCCAGCTCCCACACTACTGCATAGCTTCACTCTCCAGCTATACTTGAAAGAGTTACTTGCGTTCACTGTCTCACATCTCCTGTACCCTACATACATCTCACCCCAGAAAATGCTTCCATGAAACTCCCCTCATCAGGCTTACTGTAGCCATCCAATTGCCAGTTCCTGTCATCCTGACATCTCATGAGCACTCGGCCATCCGGATAACCAACTTCTTAAAGTCTTTTTATTTGTAGGCTTACACAATATTATTCTGTCCCTATTCCCTTCCTGATTTCTTTGTATGAATTTTCTCTGGGCTCTTTCTTGACCATCTGCCTTTTCCCAGATGATCATTAGCTCTATTCACTTTCCCTGAAGATGATGTTCACGCTCATGTCTACAGCTGGGAAGATTCAAACCTGTGCTTATGGCATGAATATTGTTCCACAGTTTCTGACCCACATTTCAAACAGAAATCTCCTAGATGTCTCATTTGTTCACCAAACTATATATGCAAAGGCTGGAAGTACTGTCTTCCCCTCAAACTTTTCCCATGCTAATTATCAGTCTTATCAAATGGTGTTACCATCTAACAGCCCACAGGAAGGATCTTGAACAACGAAGTCATTATATAACCTCGATTTTTATCATATCTAATAACAAAACTGTTTTGATTCTGCCTCTCAAATCCTTCCATTCTCCCCCTGGCCTCTGCTTTTGCCTTTGTTCACCCTCTCACTTCTCATTTGAACTCTTGCAATCTCCTATCTCTAACTGTTCCACCTTCAAGCCGTCCTTTAGGTGGCCAGCAGCATGAATCTTCTGAAATGCAAAATAGATCACCCCATTTTACAAATCTTGAATAACCTCCCATGGCCTTCATGAACAAATTTAAGCTACTTAGAATATCAGGTAGGACCTTCCCCGCCTACCTCTCTAAACTAATCTCTTACCACTTATCCACATGTGAGCAACCTGCCCTTCAGCATGCTGAATTGTAAATATTCCCCAAGTCCAACTACAAAGACCATAACATTCCTTTGGGAAGGTTTCTTTTACCTTGCACTTACTTGTCTGATACAATGTGGCATGTGCATACTTCTCCATTTCCATCTTCTTCTCTGCTAGACTGTGAGTACCTCAAGAGGGACTGCGTCCTATTCCCACACATAACACACGCTAGGGTATTTGCTACATACTGGTTAGATATTGAATGATCTCATATTTGCATATATAAATACTGAGTATCAGTAGGAAAAAGTGATATCAATAGGAAGAAGTGACTTTCCTGGTCTCATGACAAGAAATGAGGCTGCATGAAGTAAAGTCTCACTCTTGTCTGGAATCTGTGTTCAATGCTCCATGTCCTTCCATGTTGGTTATATGAACTTAAGCAAGATATTTTCATCTTGGACTTCAATTATCTCATTGATGGGACAAATTATTTCTAAGAAATTATTTAGCTCTGATATTTGGTTTAGCATAGTGGTGAGTTCAAATCTCTATCAACGGAGTAAGTTTTTTAAAAAAACTTCTCTGTGCCTTGGTTTTCTTGTCTGTAAAATGGGGTAACAATAGGAACTTAATACATAGGTTCCTCATGAAGATGAAATGGGAGAATATCATAAAGGGATTGGAAGAATGCTGGACTATGATAAGCATTTAACATGTAACAGCTATAATTATATCCTCGATGGGTATTTAAGTCTTTCTACAACAGAGTGAATGGCTATAGTTCAGCTGACTGGATGTTTTAAAATAATAGCTTAGGAAATGATTTTTGAATGGACAATAAAGATCATTATTCTCAGTTTGTAGTTAGCTTTCTGAATGACCCATATACCAGCATACTATAAGAAGGACCTCAATATCCAAAAATCATGTATTAATGGTAATCATCATAAATGACAAATACATATCATAATTTAGTAGGTTTTTCTAACTATTTTGAGCAATTTTAAGCTCTAAATATATCGTTAATTTTATCTCATTTCAAAGCAGTTTTGAAAGCCAAGGAAATGTCTGATATTTTTGGCATTACTTTGCTGACAATTTCTACCAATTTTAACATGAGCTTTTCCTCCAAGCCTACAATGTGTGTTTTCATTAAAAAGTTTTAGAAAAAATGTTTTTAAATGATACAGATGTTGACTTGTATAACCTCTAAATTCATGTTTTTTCCCCCCCTCCCTGGTTACTGTTAAAAAAGATGATCAAATGCTCATCTTTGAAAATGTGATGAAAACACATAGGAACTAGCATCACTCCCATGTTCCATCAAAAAAGAAAGGAAAAAAATACGCCATTCAACACAATTGCACCAGGCTATAAGGCAGCCTGTCTAGAAATGCTCAATCTTCAGATCCAGGGATCTATGTTTCTAGTGCCCTTGATAACACCAAATCAAGACTACTTTTGTTAATATTGTCCACCCAGTGTGTGTTCAGAAGAGAAGCTAGTCTGTTTATGTTTCATCCATTTACAAATTGTTAAGTGGTTGGCTGGATCACAACTTGCTTGTGGATCACCAATAAATATCTAAATTGTTTTATGATTCTTTTAACCAGCCACCTTATCCACTAACCAGAAAGCTACATTTTGGCTGCCATAAACAGGACATTAAAATTTGAATCCGAGTTAGAAAATTTCAGTTTAGTGCAGCTCAAGGTAACATTCAGTTTTGACATTCCAGATTTTCTTTGCTCCTGCTGACAGAGGAGAAGAGAAAATCAGGAAAAACAGACAAACTAAACAAAAAACAGCATTGAAAGCATCTGCCGAGGGTCTCCACTAGAGAAAGTGGACATGGCTTGTCCCTAGGAGTCAGAGGACATTCTGTTTTCTTTGCCCCTGGATGTTGAGTTATACTTGGCAGAAAGAGAGTAGCAGGAACTACAGGAGGGTAGAGGGAGATCCAGAGAACAGCTGCCCAGTTAGGATGCTGCTTGTGGACTCCCGATGGGTGCTCTGGGCTTAGGTAAGCAGAAGAGATGTCAGGTGGCAACCAAGTCAGTATGTGCCTCCTGCACCGTCTAAGTGCCTGAAGCGGCTCAGGAAGCTAAGAGATGCTGCCAGACATGGTAACTTTTTCCTTGTCAACACAATAACAAACATGAATGCAGCTGAGTAACTGGTTGCAAACGGGAGATCATGCTCTGCTGGAATCTGTGAGATGGGGCACAAAACAACCCCCTACTCCTCCTGTTCCTCACCACAGGAGGGCCATAACTGTCTGTTTGTTGAATGCCAAAACACTAGCACCTCTCAGGTAGAGCAAACTACGGTTACCTGTGCTTTTAAACACCAAAGAAAAACACTAAAGACGACAGAAAGCACACAGCAGAAGAGCCCCTGAATGCCCCTAGGCTGCCTGTGATTGTCATTTTGAAGGATTGTTATTACTATGTTTTGACGCTGGTGGACATATTGAACTTCTTTCCTTAGTGCCATTGATGTCAGCAGGATCAAAGGTGTGTGTGTGCGTCTGAGTGCCTGCACAGGCATGGCGGGAGGTGAGACGGATGAAACAGGAAGAGGGGAGAAAAAATGGGCAACCGAAGAAGGAATGAAAGATGAGGGTGGTTGGGATCCCTGATTTGAGGTTATATGACTCATGGAAGATGAATCATTCTATAATATAGTTCAAAAAGGGGACCAGCACACATGTCTCCTTCAAAGGCATTCTGTCCCTGGTGAGCCACATTCTCTGAGCTTATTGAAGCAACCATGAATCCCATTTATTGTGAGCAAAGCTGATGCCAGGTATGGAAAATGGAGGCATTGAGTGGAAGCAAGGCAGAGGCTTCAAGCTAGTTGTGGAGCAGTAATTAGAGCAGATGACTCATTCACTTGTTTGAGGGTATTTGGTGTCTGTTATATGTCAGGCATGGTGATAAATGCTGAGGATATAAAGATGAATAAGAGTGAATGTGGGAATGGAGACTATAAGGAAATGTAGAATTATCCCTTTAGGTAATACAGTAGGATGAGTATTATGAAAGGCAGAAGAACACAGATCTAAGACAGGGAGCAAAAAGGAACAGTACTCAACTTGGGGAAAGGGACACTTTCTGGGGGCGATAGCATAATAAATCTTTCCAAAAGGGATTTGAAGAAGATGAGGAAGCAGAGATAACTAGGTTGACAAAGACAGGAAGGCATTCAGAAGAGGGAATAATCATAGCTAACACTTATATATAGTCTATACCAAGAGTTGGCCTAAGCACTTTACAGTTGTTAACCCACTTAACTTCACAGTAACCATGTTAGAAACGGAATGTCATCTACATTCCTGTCTTGTAGATAAGGAAAGTGGGCAAGAAGAGAGTAAGTAACTTGCTCAAGGTCAAACTGCTAATAAAAACTTCTAATAAGGAAGAGGATGAGAATTATAACCCAGGTAGACTGCATTTGGAGTCCATGCTCTTAACTACTATCGTACACTACCTTTTTTTTTTTTCTGCTAGTTTTTAAGTGTCTTTACTTCAGTTCAACCAGCACATCTGTTGTGGGTCAGAATTGTACCAAGTGCTGGTGTTACAAAGATGAATAGATGTGGCTTGCCTCAAAATGCTTAAAATACAATAGAATTGAGAAACCCCTAAATAGCTAATTTTAATATAATATGGGATAATGTTTAAATATGTGAGCTGATTTTCTTTTCATTTACTGTAATTCCTTTTTACTCCATACCCCTCTTCCCATTTAAACTAGATATTAGGATTGATAAAGCAGAAAAAGCAGAGAAGTAGCCTTTAGATGAGCAAAATTTAGTCTGCAGGACTCAGGTTATAAAAGGTACAGCATAAACTATAAATTTGAAGGAATCCAGGATGATGCCAGTTCCAGCTCTGTGCTTCTCCCACACACCCCAACCACCATGCCTCCAAGAGATGAGAGAAAGTGATTAAGAAAAAAAGCAAAAGAATTGGCAGTTCATGTGAGTCCCTGTGACAGATTGCTTTGGAAAGATCCAAGAGCAAAAGAAACTTCACCTTATTTCCTGGACAAACAGTCATTGGGAGAGAGGTCTGAGCAGGAGAAATGAATTTGGTGTCATCATCATGTAGCTGGTATTTAAAGCATGAGGCTGGATGAGATCCCCAAGGGAAAGCCTGGCGAGGTGGTAGGCCTCTTGTAGTCCTTCATGGCCAGGAAGGGACGGATTTAGTAGAGATTCAGTGGGTTGCAAGAGGTCACTATGCAGATGTGACTGGGATGTCCTTGTACATTTTCTCTGCACACACTGTGTTGTCGTGAGAAACCAAATGTTTCCCATATTCTCCATTAGAAGCTTCATGAAAGGAGGGATAGTAACTCTTTTGCTTGTTATTATATTCCCAGGGCCTAAAGCCCGGGGCATAATAGATGCCCGTAATTTGTTGAGTGAGTAAATGAATATGCTTCTCAAAGTTTATTGAAGCAACTAGGAGAAGCTTGCAGTTGATTAACTACTCAAAGATATACTAACTATTATTTGTAGGCACTGTTGTAATTACTTAGATTATATCCATGAACAACAACAACAAAAAAGATTCCTGCCCTCTTGGAGCTTATATTTTATTAAGGGAGACAGAATCAGCACAGAACCAGAATGATGAGTTTACTGTATAGTATATTTCCTTGCAGGATCAGGCTGAAGTCACCCTCCCTGAACTCTGTCTGAAATTGTACTCTTGTGGGTCATCTTCTCCTTACTCTTCTGCTCCTCAACTCCCCTCTTAGTTTTTTCCGGGGGGCACTTCTTTAGTAAATTGCTTGCACACAAATCTCACCTCAGAGTCTGTTTCTGGGGAACCTGGCCTAAAATAGGAGTTCTGGTAGAAATTAAGCTTAGTCACAGAAAAAAGTAATTAAAATGTATACTTTTTGTATCCCTGAGATTGTAGCTTGAGCCTGGCATACCTGTTGCAAATATAATGCAGTTAATGCTGTAGTCAAAATTTGCACAAAGTAGGGACACATGGTATGTTGTAGGGAATCACAAACAGCTGCCTGAAGGATAAGTCCGCTGGGTTAAGATTGGTGAAAAGCCGTGCTTGGAAGAAGGGATAATAAGGACAAAAGTACGGTGACCAGCAGGAGTCACAACGTGCAGGGGCCTGCACCTGGCTCAGTAGGTCTCTTGCAGAGTGTAGCACATGGCAACGTAAGTCATGCGTTGGGGGACCATAACGTGTATGTGGGGAAGAGGAGAGAGGAGAGGGAGCCGCAGGAAATGATGCAAAGTGGGCAAAGGGCCAGTCATGAGACTCCTCCAGGTTAGGAGTTTGAACTTTCCCTAAAGGTGTTCAGGACCGTGGACAACTGCTTTATTTTGTTTTAATTAAGTCATATAGTCACATGGCACAAAGTTCAAAACTACTAGAAATTTACAATTTAAAAAAGAATCTCTCTCTCTCCTTCTTTTCTTAGCCATGAAAATCACTGATTTCGAGTTTCTTGAGTGTTTGTTAGGAAAAGATGCTTTACATATATATGCAAGATGTCTATATAACACTAGTTTGTTTACTTGACACTCTAGTGTGATGATTTTTGCATATTATTGTGGAGTTTTAAGTAGAGGGGCGATATGGTCAAAGGAGCATCTCATAAACACCATGACTGCAGTGTACCAAAGCGGTGGAAGGAGAAAAGGGCAAAATAAACCCAGTGTCTGACATAACATAGTAGGAATGTAATGGAAAGACATGAAGACTCTAAAACTGGCTATTTTAATCAAATAACAACCCTCCAACATTTGTTCCGTGCACCTTTTCTAAAGAGCTCAGCATATTTTTATCCACAATCCCTTTGTTACCAAACTACATTGTAGTCACCTGAGAAAAGACAATTGGGCAGACAGTTTGCAGATGGAAGAGACAAGGTACATAGAGAAGTAACTTTAGGTTACCTTAATTCTGGGTCTAACATTATCTTACTTGATTATCCTGATTCTACATTTGTAGTGGTCCCAAACCATCAGCACAATAAATGGGCAGCCTTGACCAAGAACCATGACAACCAGTTACTGCATCAGCAAAGTAAATTAATGATCTACAACCTTCTAGAAAGTGGAGGAGGATTTTTTTGTTGTTGTTCTGATGCTTACAAATTCTTTAGAGACCCTGGGGTAACACAAAGTATTATTAAGTTAGAAACATTTCAAGTAAGTATTTTCTGAAGAAAAAAGAGAAATTAGAGATAGAGTACCTTCTTCCTCTAAAGGTCTCTGGACAATCACCTTGATTCTACTTAATGTCTTCCAAACCCAGTGCTCAGGGCACATTCGATAACTGTGATGAATTCCCTTTTTCAGAGGTAGACATGGAAAGCCTTATAGGCGGACTTCTCAGACGGGCCCCAATGATTCCCATCTTCTGGTATTCATCTCCTGGTGGAATTCCTTTCCCCTGAAGGTAGGCCGGACCTAGTGACTTGCTTCTAATAAACAGAATAAGGCAAAAGTGATAGGATGTCACTTCCATGATCAGGTTACAAAAGATTGTGACTTCCATCTTGCTAGCAGATTATCTTTATTGGCTTTGTATTAGTCCATTCAGGCTGCTATAATAGAATATCATAGACTTCAAGGCTTATAAACAACAGAAATTTATTTCCCACAGTTCTGGAGCCTGGAAATCCAAGATCAAGGTGCTAGCAGATTCACAGAAGAGAGCCCACTTCCTGGTTCAGGGGTAGCTATCTTGTAGGTGAGTCCTCATATGGTAGAAGGAAAAAAGCAGTTTTCTGGTGTACCTTTTATTTTATCTTATCTTATTTTATTTTATTTTATTTTTTGAGTTGAGATCTCACTCACCCAGGATGGAATGTAGTGGCACAATCATGGCTTACCACAACCTCTATCTTCTGGGCTCAGGCAATCCTTCTACCTAGGCCTTCTGACCACACGCAACTAATATTTTTATTTTTTTTGTAGAAACAAGGACTTTTTATGTTGCCCAGGATGGTTTCAAACTCCTAGGCTCAAGCAATCCTCCTACCATGGCCTCCCAAAGTGCTGGAATTATAGGCTTTAGCTGCCACATCTGGCCTGGGGTCCCTTTTGTAAAGGCATTAATCTCATTCATGAGCACTCCTTCCTAACAATTTAATCACCTCTCAAAGGTTTTACCTGCTAAACCCATCACACTGGGGATTAGGTTTCAACATATGAATTTGGAATCAGTGGGGTGGCATAAAGACTCATTCTACAGCAACCTTCTGGGCTTTTGTATTTGGATGAAGGAAGTTGCTACCATGTTAGAGAGGTCCACACAGCAAGAAATGGAGGGTGTCCTACAGTCAGTAGACAGCAAGGAACAGAAAGCATCAGAACAATACCCCGAAAGGAACTCAGTCCCACCACCAACTATGTGAGAGACTTTGGATGAAGAACATTTCCCAGTTGGGGCCTCAGATGAGAATGCAGCCCCTAGACTAACACCTTAATTGAAGGCTTGTGAGAAACTATGAAGGAGAAGACCCAGCTAAGCCGTGCCTGGATTTCTGAACCAAAGAAACTGTGAGATCATAATTGTGTGTCATTTCATGCTGCTACATGTTGGCATAATTTGTTTCACAGCAATCGATAACTAATACAATGACAATGTCAATGTATGCAAAAATCAAATAACTATGATTTACATACATGCAACAATGTTATGCTGTTATACATAACATGCTCCCTTCTTATGAACTCCAGTGTATAACTTCACTAGAGTGAAGACTTAATAGGCTTAAATATTGGCGGCTCCACAAATTCACAGTCCTCTCTTCACTGGTTTCTGTGATAGTGCCTTGAATGGTTTTCAGGACTTTCTCCTTGGCTTGAGATCTCTTGAGGAGGACACCGAGGAAGCTAGTATTACCCTTGTGTTATAAATAGAAAAGAAAAGATGCTGGACTGCATGACTAAAGCACATAACACAGAGACAGAGCTGTCAGCAACTCCAACGTCACTGAATTTAACATTAGGGCTCACAGGAACCTCCAGCAATCCTACAGAGGCCCTAAATAGGAAAAGGAATATTGATGTTGGGGAATATATACAGTTAGTCCTGTCAGATAAGGTCTTAAAGGGATTCTAATTTACTTGGAAGGCAAGATGAGATACTATTTATCTTAGAGATATTATCTTCTTTTTGTTCCAGATGTTTTCAACTTGTCTTCACTTGAAGTTTATAAGTCTATTTTTTTAATGTGCATCAACCTAGGGGATTTGGGAAGCTGATAAAAAAGTAAATATCAAAGTTTCAGCTGTTTCTGACATTCTACTGTTGAAGACAGGATACATATGAAAACAATCTACAAATACTGAACAGACAGTCCTAATTTCACAGAAGGAAGTAAACACACAGTGCTCACTACTTACATGCAACCAGTAAGATTCTTAGTTTATAAACTTAGTTGTACAAGAAACCTCTATTTAAAGCTTTGTCTTAATAAAGCTAAATCCATCGATGGCCTCTCTCTTCTTGCCTGGCTAGTAGAAAATTTGGTAATAGCCACTATTTGGGCTTTCTCTTTCAAGGATTGCTGCAGCATTACACCCCCACCCACCTCAAATGGGCAAAAGGCCTCTAACCTTGAGTGCAGAGCAGTTGTTGCTAAGTGGTCCTTTGAGCATGGGGTGTGAGTTTAAGGTAGATCCGGGAATCTCAGGACACTTCAGCTAAGGAGCAGAAGACAAGAGTCAAGAACTTCTTTGTCCATCACTTACAGCAATCCTTGGAAAAACTCACTCAACCTTTTAAAGGCCCTGTTTTTCATTCTGTAAAATTGAGGGCAAATACATTTGTTTTCCAACTGCCTCATGAATAGTCAACTAGGTGGTTTTTCTCACTTCCATACTTTCCAAATTGAAAAAGTATGAAGAATATACTTTTCAAAACGAGTTCTCACGTATTTCTCCTGGGAGGGAGGCTGGTTGGGAATTCTTGTGCCCGTGTGACAGATGAGGCAATTAGGACATTACTCTAAGTGATTTAGCCAAGCTCACACACAGGAAGCCACAGCCAAGGGAGGGTTAAAGTGAGGACTCCATGATACTTAATCCAGTGTTCTTTCTGCTGGACTGTGGCTGCCAGAATAGTAGTTGCCAAATGTTACTTCCCCAAATAAATGTTCAACTGTGCATAGATAAATAGCACTGATTATGGGTTATACTATTTTTTCCAAGCGGACCATCTCTAGTTGGAGAAGGGCTATATATTAGGAATTGGGACTAATGAGACAGCAGAGAGCAAGGGTAGGCTTTTGTGTTTGGATGATAGGGATGGTTTCTATTGTACCTTTTTTTTAATATTGGATCTTTCTCTGCAAATGTATGAATACAGCACTGAGACATCTATTACCTATTTCTGAAACATCATCAAAAGCCCCATGGGCAGCAGAGTATAATGCAATGTGCCAACATGACAAGTGTGAAGTGTGTCAAGTCAGGGAACACCATAAATTCTCTATTCAATTCTCAAAGAACATGATACACAAATGTCCATTCATCTTGCTCTCGCAAGCTTCCACCATTTTCCACGGAGGCATCTGATAGGCTAGTGAGGGCTCCCTCTGTGCTAAGCTCCTAAGGGCAAGACTCATTAGCCATGTGGCCATCTCTAAAATTATTACATTCAAACACTCGGGGAAAATAGGAACTTGAGATAGCACACCACACCTTGCTACTATCATTTGTCAAAAACTGGCATCAGGTAGAAATGAGTCAGGATAAAAAGTCCAGAAGCATCTGGAACAAACAAGAATGATTCATCACAGAAGACAGGGTGAAGACGTACCCCCATCCATCCTCATATCAATTATACTAGTCATGAAAATAAGCACTGGTTCACATTCCCAAGGCCTCAAAAAAAAAAAAAAATCAGATTGACCTTAAAGAAATTAGATTATTGTTAAAATAGAAACCAGATCTAAGAAAACATTTAATGTGTTATACTCTGCCTGTATGTTCATTCCTCATTACATAGAGCTTTTCAAGAAAAAAAAAATTTGTGAGAGGAAAACGAGGTATTTGACTACAGAAACACACATGCATTCTCCCCCCTAATTTGGCTCTAACAGAAGAGGTGAAGCGAGATGACAGGGATGTTCAAGAGAGGGTAAAGGGTTAGCCTATCAAGGGCTGGAAAGATAACCAGAAGAAGAGATACTCTAAGCCTAAGAATGGGTAAAATTTGAAAATAATATCTAAGACTTATGAAGTGCTTACCAGGTACAGACCTAACTAAATTTTTCCCTATGTAATATCTCAATTTAATCTCACCACAACTCTACATGAATGACACTATTATTTTAGATGAAGAAACTGAGGCACAAGAAAGTTAAGTGATCTGAACATTAGATATTCTGTGTTCCAGCCAGCCTACTAAAAAACAAACAAAATACTAAGCAACATAGATAATTTTCCCCAACTCCATAACAAGATTGAGAATTTTATTTAAGTTTGGAAGTCTAGTGGAATCCATTGTCTTTGGAATGCGTTACAAGAGTCAACTGAGACCCTCAAAAGAACTTTTACTTTTGTGTCACAAGGGGCACAAATAGAGATGTTTCTCTTAAAAATAAAAAAGAGAATACTAGTAAAATATTTTTTAAAATGCAAAGTGCTTCTCCTAGCAACCAGAAAGTCTCCCAATCCTGGATACTATTTTTTATCTTACTGGTAGTTTTGGCATAGAAAAAGAAGAACAAAATAAAACCAGCCATGTAAGCCTTCTTTGGACACCTTCTTTGCCAAAGTCAAGAGGACACAAGGAGTCTAAAACATTGTGACTGTTGTGATGATGCTTACAGTCTAATTAATAGAGTTTGTATTTTTATTTATGTGTATGTATACGTCTCTAATATTCTCTCTCAGAATGTCTTAGTTTTAATCAATCATGACCGTGCATGGAATACAGAGACCAACCTAACTGCCCACTGAAAGTGGACTGGATACAGAAAATGTGGTACCTATACATGATGGAGTGCCACACAGTCATAAACAAGATCATTGACTTTGCAGCAAATTGGATGGAGCTGGAAACCATCATACTTAGTGATCTATCAGAGAAACAAAGAACTGAATACTGCATGTTCTCACTCATAAGTGGGATTTAAAAATTAATCACATTAGCACAAGGAAGGGATTGGCAGTCTCTGGGCACTGCCAAAGGAGAGAGGGAAGGAGAAAGGGGGACACATAACAATATAAAGTGTATGTAGTCCCATGCCAGTGGAAGTGAGGGCTAGGTGAAGGCCCAAATTTCACCTGCATGCAGCTTACTACTTGTGTAGTTAATCCTTACTTGTACCTCACATCTCCATAATAAAATTTTAAAAAATTTAAAAACACCATTTCTTTATCTTTTGTATTGAATCCTTTATTAGTCCGTGTAGAGCCTACTCAGCTTAGTAGTCTGTTTTGTTTTTCCTCTAAATTGTGAGAGGATGAAAGATGTCAATAAAGAGAGAAGAAAATAATATTTATATATATAAATATATATGTGCACACACAGAGAGAGAGAGAAATACAGTAATTTCATACACATTTTGCAGACAATAATAAGTACATAAAATACACATAAACTTAGAAGACACAGATATTACTGGAAATCTCAGATTTGAAAAAAAGATGAGAGATAAAAATGAAGAAGGAACACTATGCAGGAGGGTATTCTAAACCAAAACTCAGCAGCAAGACTGCCAATCTAGTATACACCATTATGAAGAAGGCAGTAAGTGCATTAATGTGAGGCAGACAGCAGAGATACAAGTAGGTCAAACACCTGGGAGAAGTATAGAAAAGTATTCCTAGGCAGAGTAGAGAGGGACTGGGTAGTCACACTAAGGGTGACCTTTAGAGGCAATGGGAAGCCATTGAATAATTTGAGAGAAGTGACATGAACAAAGTAATGGTTTAAACAGACAAAATGGCAGCCGGGCTTGGTGGCTCAGCCTGTAATCCCACGCTTTGGGAGGCTGAGGTGAGTGGATTGCCTGAGCCGGCGGGTTCAAGACCCGCCTGGGCAACTTGGCGTGGCCTCATCTCTACAATAAATCAAAAAATTAGCCAGGCGTGGTAGCCCGCGCCTGTAGTTCCAGCTACTTGGAAGGCTGAGGCAGAAGGATCGCGGAGCCCAGCAGGTTGAGGCTGCGATGGCTGGGAGTGGCCACTGCACTCCAGGCTGGGTGACGGAGTGAGACTCCAACTCAAAAAACCCCCCAAAAAACAGACAAAATGGCAACATTTTATAGCATATGTCAAAGGGTAAAATATCAATTAGGAAACTACTGCAACAGTCCAAATGTGAAGTGACAAGGACCCAAACTTAAGTAAGACCACTGAGAATGTAAAGGAAGGGACAATGACTTTGAGTCTCAAAAATAAGGAGGAATTCTTGTTTTGGCTACAACTGTGGTTGAAGGAGAAGTAGCTAAGGAATGAAGTCAAGCTTTTCGGTCTCAGGGTCTGGTCATAAACAGTAACTGAGGCCCAGATGGGTTAAATAACTCAACTAGGCTCATGTTTAATTAATGACAAGTTTGAATTTAGATATTTGGAATCTCAATTCAGCCTTTCTTCCAGTATATTTCATATAAAACTTATGAATCTTGACATTACACCACACCAAAATAATTCTCAAGTCATGTGACAATCTTATAACAACAAAAAAAGAAAATTGCTTTATCTTCCAAGTTTTCATTGAAATAAGTAGATTTTATATGACTTTTTTTTTCAAATTCTAATATAATTATTTATAGTCCTAACCATAGTTTTTTTTCTAAGTTATTCTGTGTGGTACCTCATTCCCTACATAGAGTTGTAACTGAACTCAGGTTTAACTGCTCATTGCTCAAAAGTCAAACTCTAGGAGCAATAACTGGTGTAAGAAAACAGATTTACTCAAGAGCTGTCAACCTGAGGAGAAAGTGGACTTATGAATCAAAGACAATCTCAAGTCAGTACAAATTTCAGGTTCTTTTAATGTTAAGGGCTGGGGAAGAGGAAAGGGTTGGGATCAAGAGGTGACTGATGGCCACAGACGTCTGGGCATCACAGTGTTCCTTTAAATCTCCAACAAAACATCACTGGTGCACATATTCCTCCTTATCCCAGAGTTAGTCTGAATAGCTGCTTTTCTACAAGGTTACAGTAACCAAGACAGCCTGGTCCTGGTACAAAAAAATAGACACATATACCAATGGAACAGGATAGAGACTACAGAAATGAAACCACGAAACTTCAATCAATTCATCTTTCACAAAGCTGACAAAACAAGCGTCGGGGAAAAAGAAATCATAGCAGCAAATGGTGCTGGGAAAATTGACTAATCACATGCAGAAGAATGAAACTGGACCCCTACCTATCATCATATACAAAAATTAACTCAAAATGGATCAATGACTTAAATATGAAACCTCAAACAGATTCTTATTTCTATAAGAATCTTAGAAGAAAACTTAAGGAACACCCTCCTGAACATCAGTGTAGGCAGTGAATTCATGGCCAAGTCCTCAAAAGCAAATACAGCAAAAGTTAAAATTGACAAGTGGAATCTTTTCAAGCTAAAGAGTTTTAGCACAGCAAAAGAAACCATCAAAAAAAAAAAAGTCAACCCACAGAATGGGAAAAAAATATTTTCAGGCTAGGTGTCTGGCAAAGACCTAACATCTAAGATCTACAAAGAACTAAATTTAATTGACAGGGAAAAAATTAATAACTCCATAAAAAGTGGCCTAAGGACATAACTAGACACTTCTCATTGCAATCAAAACAGTAACCAGATACCACCTCACACTACTCAGGATGGCATCATTAAAAAGTCAAAATACACAGCATGGCTGTGAAGACAAGGGAACACATCTACACTGTTGGTGGGGATGCAAACTAGTTCAACCTTTGTAGGAATCAATGTGGTGATTTCTCAAAGAACTAAAAGTTGATTCACCATTTGATCCAGCAATCCCAGTCCTGGGAACATACCCAAGGAACATAAACCACTTGAGACCAGTCTGAGCAATTTGTCAAGATCTTGTCTCTACAATAAAAAAAATTTTTTTTTAATTAGCCAGGCATGGTAGCGTGTGCCTATGGCTCCAGCTACTTGGAAGACTGAGGTAGAAGGATCACCTAAGCCCAGCAGGTTGAGGCTGTGGTGGCTGCACTGCACTCCAGCCTGGGTGAGAATGAGACTCCGATGCAAAAATATATATATATATTCTACCAAAAAGAAACCTTCAGGCATATGTTTACTGCAGCACTATTCGCAATAGCAAAAACATGGAACCAAGCCAGATGGTCATTGAAAGTGGACTAGATAAAGAAAATGTTGTACATATACATAATGTAATGCTACACAGCCATAAAGAATAACAAAATCATTCCGTTTGTAGCAACATGGTTGTAGCTGGAGACTATCACTCTAAGTGATCTGCCACAGAAACGAAAAGTGAATACCACATGTTCTCACTCATAAGTGGAGTCTGATCACTCACTGATCACATGAGCACAAATGTGGGGTTGGCAGATGCTGGAAAATGCTAGAAAAGGGAGGGAGGGAGGAGGGACAAGGGGCATACACCACCCACTGATTACCATGTTCATTACCAAGGAGCTCACTAGAAGCCCAAACCTCACCTTCATACAGTCTACTTACGTAGCAAATCCTCACAAGTATCCCACAACTCTAAAATTAAAAAACTTCCTTTCATGGGATATCATTGCATCTGGAGCCCAATGGAAGAGGATTTGCTTTAATAGAGCCCAAAAGCCTTCTGCAGTCTTTAAGAAACATACCACAGCAATTGCTTTCCATGAACACACATTTCACTTAAAGTCCTCTAAATTGTTGTTTAGTTGTTTAGAAGGGATCTTGTATCTTAGAATAAACTAAATTGCTATCCTTTTCAACAAATTTTAATGTCTGAGTTACAAGTCCTCTAAAGGAGGGGACTCAGTGGAGGATAGAGCTCCTTCTCCCTAATGGCCCTGAACCATTAGGCAAGAACAGGGCGATGGCCTTTTATCCAAAAAAGATGTGCCTCTTACTGTACACTGATCAACCACCTTAAATAGGCAGGCCTGGGAGGGAGCAAGGTGACTGATGAGATGTAATGTACCATCAACATTAAATTCTATAACTTTATCTTTCAGATTCATCAGGAATTGAGTAAAGAAAAAGGGACCTGTTACATCTAATCCTAAATTGACAAGACATTTGTATTTATGTGGCAAGAAGTTACATCTGCCAACCAGGCTCCTGTCTTCCTTAAGTAAAAGCTTCGTGTCAGCTCTTCTATTTACTCAATCGTAGGCTGCTTTCTGGTCTCACTTGCTTTACTATATATTTATATTGAAAGAATACATTCTCAGCAGCTTTTAGGACCTTAAATGCATTTCAAGAGGAGACCAAGTCCAATCACTGTTACTTAATTAACACAATTGTGAAGACTTCAATCTAGCTACACAATAGCTTTCCTGACCTTGCAAAAGGAGGCAGGACTTCATTATTGAGTATATTGTTTCCTATAAACATATAAAACCCCTACAATAACAATCCCATCAGCCGAAATGAAGTTATCTGAGAACAGAATTAAACTCTAAATGACCTTTTGCTCTACTCCATAGCCCCCTATTAATAATTTCTAATCTAATCAGTGTGGATAAATGCACTAAGACTGGTCATGCCAGGCACAGGGCCAGCCCAGCCAATTGCCGTCCATCTGATTCATTCCAGTCCAGAGCTTGTCTGGAAAAGACGCATCCTTCTCTGAGAGGCCACTGCCTGATTTCCTCTTTTGTTATCTTTTAGCGGCAAAGTCATGTCCTTGTAACTGATAGACATGTTTCTTTGTAAATAACCCTGGAGTGACTGATAGAGCTTTTGCCAGACAAAGGCAGCAAATAGCAAGGCATTACTCATGCCAAGCCGGAGAACACTGTGTCATGGCTGACAAATTTATGGGAGATATGAGCTCACCTCTTGCACAAATATATACTTTCCTGGCAAATTCATCACATGCTTTAATGGCCCCTTACTGCATTTGTCAGCTGTCTGTCCCTGTGCCTTGTTGCCTTTGGTTTCCTGTCAAGGATTGTTTGTTGAAATCATCTTACAGCCCCATTCTTCAGCAGTAAGACCCAAGAAAGATCAATGATGACACCTGTATTGATAATATTTTACATTCAACTATTTGGCTGATAAATCATTTTAACAATGCTGATATGTTTATTGAGTGTCTGCCGGCATCACAATTATATGGAAAGCGATGCCAACTTAAATCTTTGCTTTGTTGGTCTGGCTTTCATTTCTTTCTTTTCATTTTCCCATAATTAAATGTACCATGGTACAGGTTTCAATAGAGAGCATGTGAAAACAGAAGAAGAGGTGACCTTGCACTTCCACTCAATGGTGTGTTTTAAAATAAGCAAAGAATGGCAACATCATGGTTATTGGTTATTCTTGGTCAAGAAGGTAGCTATTAGAAGGAAGAACAAGGGTTATTAGATATCTGGAACATTCTGTTTTGTGACCTGGACATTGGGTGCAAAAATGTGTTCATTTGTGAAAACTATTTGAATTCTGTGTTGCAATATGTGTACTTTTTTGCCTGTACATTATACTTCAATATGAAGTTAAACAAAAAATGGGCAAATATATTACACATTCACATGTACACTCAAAGATATGCAGGCACAAAGTCAGTATTTTCTACCTTAAAACTGTATATTACTTGTAATCCTTTAGGTTTCTTCCTAGAAATATCACATGTTCAACATGGAAATTATGTTCAACAAGCATTGTATAGGTGATTATTTCACCACCATCCCCACAGAATTTTAGAGAAAACCTTAAAGTTCTCAAATTCCTTAGAACACTTTTGATGTGTAGTCCAGTGTCTCTGTGAGAAAATGGAGAAAAACCAAGTCATCAATAAAAGCTTATAATCGCAGCACTTTGGGAGGATGAGGTAGGATGATCGCTTGAGCCCAAGAGTTGGAGACCAGCCTGGGCAACATAGCAAGGCCCCCAACTCTACAAAAAATTTTTAAAAATTTTAAAAAGCTGGGTGTAGTGACACATACCTGTAGTCCCAGCTACTTGGGAGGCTGAGACGGAAGGATCACCTGAACCTAGGGGGTCAAGGCTGCAGTGAGCAATGATCATGCCACTACACTCCAACCTGGATGACCGAGTGAGACCCTGAGTCAAAAAAAAATAAAAGTAAACAAATTTAAAAGAAATAAAAGTCTCCCTTGGCTTCTTACTCAAATTAACTTTGACTCAAGTCACATGATCAGTCTATGCATATGGAAACACACAGATAAATGCAAACATTCAGACGAAAAGTGAAAATCCCAACCACCTGAATTAACAACACATTGTTGGAAAACCTTGTATGTTTGAGCATTCCAGAAGCCCTCAACAGACACTCACTTTCTTGTCTTTGGGCCGAGCTACATCATATGGTACCTCCAACTTCAAGGACATCTGGGAGAGAGAATATTTAGATTCTCAGCCTCTGTATTAGAAGTTGGTAATGAGATAACATTTGGAAATGGATGTTGAATTGACCAAAATCATAATTCTAACTAGATGAGCTAAAGCCAGAGCAAGCCGGGTGAGATGGACATATAGAGAAGTCAAAGGAAGAATTACTTAGATCTTGGATACTCACCCTCAATGAATCTAATTTAATTGATCTATGCCAGACCACACCCAATTCAGTTGGGAAGTGGTAGAGTCGGTATGTGTATATCAGTGCCAAAGTTTCCCAGTTATACAGATGAGACTGCCTACCTTTTATACTAATCTTTCCAAATATCATATCTGTGTTAATTAGTCAATGTACTACTTTTAAAATAAGCTTGTTCACGTTCTATCTGATGTTCATTTGTTGCTCAAGTGTTTGCAAAATCATGGACTAATTTTTTCTAGACTCTTATTCTTTTTCCAGATATAAGCTCTTTTATAAGTTTTTGTTAAACTTCAACTTTAAACCCACAAACATGATGGCTGGTGATGTGTTTAATACTTTTGCTATTTTCTTAGAGGATACAAATCTTCATATGTATCTGTTTAAGCCAATAGCTCTCAACCTTGACTGTGTATTAGAATCACTTACTGGACCAGCCAAAGCCTAATGCAAAACATAGGCTTCTTGTAAAGCCTCTGTTTCCTCACTTCTAAAATGGGGGAAATGATTGAACCTATCTCTAAAGCCTTGATGTGAGAAATGATTGAGATGATCTGGATGAAACACTTAGTTTGATGTCCAGCACATAGTAACAGCTCAATCTCATCTTTGCCCTTGGTCTCCCATTCAGGAAACTCATTTATAAGCATTCATGTCACCCGGAAAAAATTAGCAAGAATTGGATCTGAAAAACACCAAGGTGACAATTTAATTACTGTTATCACATGAGGCTTGATCAACCACTATTTAACTATCCATGGGCAAAATTGTAAAAGAGATATAAAATGCTGCTTGAGGGACTGAGGTTAGGTATAATAAAAATAGTTAACTCTAAAGGCAATAAAATGTGATAAAATGTTACTAGAAGCAGCAAAGTCCTCTTCTCGGAATAAGAGATATTTTCATATTTCTAGAATAGTCTAAGCCAGGACTGCAGTGAGTAAATTAACTTTCAACAGCCTTTTTAGCCTTAAGACTCAATAGTTGCTACCCAAAGGTATAAACTCAGGGAGATAAAATTTAGATTTCAGTTGAGAAGCAATGCTATTTCACACTTGTGTGTGAAATGCTTCCACAAAAGCTCTACTTCCTCCAAAATATGAAAGGTCTCAGCCTGAGCAAGTCAAGGCAAAAAATGCACCCTGTGAAAGCTGCAGCCCTAAGAGTCTGTGGGCAGAATGGTGGGTTCAGTTTGTGAGGCCTGTCCCCGGGACCTCAGCTCTTCCTTTCTACCAGGTTGCAGTCCAGAGCTAGGTCCACACCATCCCAGGTGATTTGGGGTTTTCCTCCCTCACTTCAGGCACCCTTTAAGTAAGAGACCTTGTCAGTGGCTCTTCCATGCGGCAGGAAGTGGGTACTCAATAAATATTTGTTGAATGAGCCTGATCATTCTGATGAAAAGAGACCCCTTTGTTCTTTTGGGCCATTGGGTTTACCATTTACTAAATGGCCTGTGGCTTCCTGGTCTGACAAATTTATAGCACCTGTTTATGTCTTTCTCACCCACAGGCTTCAACGGAATACCTGTGGCTTACTTACAAAAGGTGACCAGAAAGACCCATCCATTCTGGCAAGTACCTATGGTCTGAAAGGTACAAATCAGAACTTTCACCACATTCCTCCTGGCACTCATTGGTAGCAACAACACCTCAAAAGCCCTGCTGGGGCCATTTGTCACCATGTGGACACACAGACCACCAGCAAAAGTAGAATTTTTGAACAAGCTTGAATGACCTGCCTATATGTGTAGACAGCCACGATCATTCTTTCTCCATAAGATTAGATGTACTGATTCCAATGTGGTTCACATTAAGCTATTTTCTTTTAAAAGTGAAATTTATTTGGAAACTTGGAAATTTCCAAAACGATTTCACATCTATTTGCTTCTCTTGCCTTCCAAAACAGCTACTCACACCCTGAATATTAGACAACCATAGCAAAAGGAAGTTTTTATTATTATTATTGATTTTCAAAAAGAATCCTAAGAAATTCTGTATATAATTTGAGTAAGCTATGAGAAGGAAACCATTATTTTTGATGTGATTATTTCTATGGAGGTATAGATTGAGAGTCCCTGCTCTTTCCTGAAATGGATGGTAGTCTTTGAAAGCAGTGCATTTTTCCTCAAATTGGAAACAATAATCACTATGATATAAGCAGTAGTAGGAATAAGTATGTTACACTCTTGCAACTTTTCCCTAGTGAATTTCCATGTCCTTATCAGCAGAGCTGAAATTACTTTATCATTTTCATCATCTTTTTCCTTCCTAGCATTTATTAAGGAAAAAAAAATATGAGGTATATTGGTAGTATTCCCAGATGACAAATGTGTACTCAACACCCTACTCTACAGAGTGTAAGAACCAGAAAATAACTAATTATTCTATCATAATTCCAGCCTTGAAAACATCTGGTACTTTACTTAACATCACATCACACCCCATGTGGAGTGTTGTGAGTAATCTTTCTTATGTACAAATCTTGTTTCTTCAATAGTTAATAAGCTCCCTGAGGGAGAGAAGACCACTATTTATTGATATCAAACTATAGCCCATTACGTATTATATTCTCTGTGTTACCAATAGTCCTGTGAGGTCTTCACAAATTAGGGAAGTGTGGGAGGTTTGAGTCATTCTTCCAAATGCACACAGTGACTGAGTAACATTTGCCCCCTCCCTCAACTTGGGCTTGTCAATGAAGGTTTGCTAAGCAACAGAGCTCAACATCAGTAATCATGATCAAGAGATTAGTATTATAAGCCTGGTATTACCAGAATGTCTGCTACGTGAGTACTCCTGAGACTTCTGGAGTCAACTTTAAGAATAGCCTGAGCTTTAAATATTCTCGTTGACTCAAGTCTCCATCCAGAACATTTTGAGAAACCCACTGTTCTCCACCTCCACCCCAAGTAAATATTCATTTACTCAATACGCTCAATACATATTGAGTGTGCCAGGCATTATTTTACTTACTTGGGAAAGAGTGCTAAACAAGACAAAGTCTTTACCCCTTGGAGCTTGCATTCCAGGGAAGAAGCATGTTAGTTTTCTATCACTGCATCACAGTTTATACCAAAATTTAGCAGCTTAAAACAGGAAACATTTACTATCTTATAGTTTCTGTGGGTCAGGAATCTGGGCATGGCTCTACAGAGTCATAAGGCTACAAATTGTCAGCTGGAGCTGTGGTCCCCTCAAGGTCCAGCTGGGAGAGGAGAGGATGTGCTTCCAAATTCACTCACATGGCTGTTCACAACCCTCAGGTCCTTGCTGACAGTTGGCCAGACACTTCAGTTCTTTGCCATATGAGCCTCTCTATAGATTATTCAACATGGCAGCTTGCTGCCCTCAGAGCGAGGACCCCAGAGAGCAAAAGAGAGAGGGCTAGAGAAGGCAAGAGGCACATCATACACTTTTTGTAACCGAATCCCATCACTTTTAATGAACTCTATTCATTAGAAAGAAGTCATTAGCTTCAGCCCACTCTCCAGACAGTAAGGGGTTTGCATAAGGGCATAAATACCTGAAGACAGAGACCATTGGGAGGCATTTTAGAGGCTGTCAATTTCAGAGAAACAGAAAATAAATAAATAAATAAACAAATATATAATCAAAGGTGATGTTAAGTGCTATGAAGGGAAATCAAGCAGAGCAAAGAATAGAGAATAAGGGATTGTTCTAAATAGGATGACCAAGAAAGGTCTCTTTGCAAAGCTGACATATAAGTTAGGATATGAGTGGTGCCTGAAAGCCAGCTATGCCAGAATCTGGGTGAAGAGCATACCAAGCAGAGGGGGCACAAAGTATAGAACTCTGAGATGGGAAGGAGCATGGTATGTAGTAGAAATGGCAAGGAGGCCAGTGTGGTAGGTCAGTGGGAAGGAGGCAGAGGGTGGAAGAGATAAGAGATAAGGTCAGAGTAGCAATGACAAACCAGGGTTTGGTCAACAATGGCAGAGGATTTGGATTTTATTCTAAAAGGGATGGGAAGCAATCATGTTCAGATTTACATTTTTAGAAGTTTGTCTCAGTTGTAGTGGAGAATAGACTGTAGCTGGACAGGAGAGGGAAGAGTGAGACTCTGATGTTCTGCTTTGCCTGAATTCTGACCCTCTCCTGTAAGAATCTTCTCATCATATAGGTTGACCACAATGTAGACAGCACTCCTGTATCCTTTGAATCCTCTGCCAATAATAACCATCACAAGGAGGTGTATGTAACAGATTCTACTAAAGTTCATGAAACACTAGGAGGCTTCTGTTCCAGCCTACATCAGTACAGCAAGCAATTCAACATGTAATATTAAATACTGCAATTATAAAAAAAAAAAACCCTTGCCCATACCCCCGTCATCCTCAATGCCCACCATGTTGCTATGCTACCCTCTCTCCTTTGATCTTCTTGTAGCTCCATGCTTCCAATTGTTCTGGGTCCCACATCCCCTCTAGCTCTCAGGCTGCTCATACATAAAAGTTTCCATATGTTTTCATGTATGACCAATTCAGTGCCCCCTTTATTTTGCCTCATCCTCTAGATCTTGACTTGGGGCTTAAATTTTCATAACCAAAATATCCCCTTAAGGTGTTTTTGCTAAACAACATCAATAGCAAACACATTTCCCTAAGCAGGACACTTGGATGCTTTCATACCACTCTGATACTCGGATGGAAGGTTAGAAGGCAAAGGAGTGGGATGGGCTGGAAAAGACTCCAGAAGCAAAATCAGAGCTCATATCATTCAGCAGAAATAGAGAAAGTGATCAAAGAAGCCGAATGAAAAATAGTCTCAGCAGCAATGCCTCCTTGTCAATATAGACTTTGAATGTTTGGACTTTATTATCCCCCAGGGATCACAAATGTCCCTGTGTACCCAAAGTCATAATAATTCCACTTCTCACATCCTCCTCACACCCTTTGGCAGCCTCATATATTCTAGTCACTGTAAACTCAATTCTCTAGAAGACTTCAAGAAAACATATTTACTTCCCTCTTTGACTGTTCATTTTCACTTGGTTTATTGTCTTGAGTACCCATAGAGCATTCATGCTCTGCTAATGACATCACACTTCAGAAGTATAGGGATGATTGAGGAAGAATTAATTTCAGATCCATGTAGCAATAAATTGAGACTTGTAGACCTGAGCATTATTTTTGCCAAGAACTTTTGCTGCCAGATTTTATTTACAGAATGTCATCATTTTCCAAAACATTATTGCTTCCTTTTTCAGATCGTGCCGTCTGACTAGAGCGGGTAAATTGAGGGAGGATTTGCACATAATAATAGCTTGAATCCCTTAATTTATGAAATTGCATATTATTTGGCTCATTAATGGCTGATAAAAAATGCTAGTCTAGTAAAATTGTAAGAAGAGCTTTCACCTGGTGAATTTAGTTGTTGAAATCAAGTTGGATCCATTCCCAAACATCATCTTGAGACAAACAATCTATCCTGGTGCTGGGTGTTCCTCAAGCCCAATGTCGGAAAGGCTCTGCCCTGACTGGATGGGCAATCTGGTTTTATGGGCTTACCATCTCAGGGCTCCACCTCACCCATTGGACTTGGCACCATCACCAACCTGTTTACTCAACTTCCTTTGGGCAATTGAGAATGCCATTAAAGATATTGACAAGATTCCAAAAAGCAATAAAAGTACATAATGTAGTCCTGATGTGGAGGATTTCAGCATCCGTCAGTACCCTGGTGATGGACTTCCATCAGGAAGCACATAGTAAACTTGTAAGCAGGACATAAAAGACTAAGGATGCCAGGTAAGTGTTTCCCCGCAATTGCAGGTGTCAGCAGTCATCTACTTTGTATTGTTGTCCCATCCACCTCAGGCCCTGTTCTGAGACCTGGTGGAAGAGGTACTTAGAATCATGCAGAGCAATGCAGAAGTAAAGCTACTGATTTACCTTATTTGTATTCCTAAAGTTTGAGGAAGGGCAGGGTCAGTTTCAGAGGACAAGGAGAAACTGCTGTGGACCAGAATGGACTTCCATTTCTTCTTCATAATTGTGCATTCCCACGTGCACATGCGTATATATGTGTGTGCACATATAAAATGCACACAAATTATTTTCAATAAAAATGTGGCTCCAAAAGTAGGTTGATTATCACAATCACTTAAGGAGTTTTTAGAAAATTCAGGTGTCTGGACTAACCCATTTTAAGGCCCAGAAATCTATGCTTGCGAAATAGGTGCCTATCCAGGTGACTCTCATAGCTTGTTAGGTTTTGAACCAATATTCTAATATCCATTCTTCACCTCACCCTCACCATTTCTCTGTTGATTCTCTTCCAGTGATTTACTTTCTCAAATCTTCTATTTTCTTGTTTCCTTTATGTTTTGGCCTGCAGTTGGTCTAAACAAACTGTTTCTTGGTTATACAAAGTGCTTGTTTTTTCATGTGGAGCTATTATTCTTCCAATTTCTAAAAATTTACAATAATAAGAGATTCAATCCTATATTGTATCCCCAAATCTCTTAGTGTCCTAATATGGCTTCACCAGGGAATAGACCCATCAATCTATGCATAACCAGGTAAATGGATGTTCTTTATCTCCTAGAGAAACCTTAACTGCAGAGTGGTCAAGTGCTGCCCAATGATCCAAGAACATGTTCACAAATCCTTATCCATACCAATTCTGAAGCAAACATAGAAGGACAGAGTTTGGTGTATCACCCTGAGTTACAGTCAGTACTATTAGTGGCTCTGACATCTTGAAACAAACGAATTTTTGATTTTCAGGAAAAGTCTGTCAAAAAAAAATATCTTGTTTAAAGAAGAGAAAGAGCTTAAAATGGAATTACACACAGCTTTAACATATATGTTCTTACAAAACAATAGCTTCCTGGGCTAATTCTAAATAAGTTAGTGATAAACAAATCAGAAACATGTGATTGCAACTTTTCTCTAAATACAAAGGAGACTAAAAATTCAGAGAAAGGAGATAGACAAACATGGATGAACATGAAGCAGATTTCCCAAAGGTCTAGACAATGATTTAAACACTTTCCAAAAACTCAAAGCTGTCAGGTTTAATCAAATCTGTTTTTTAGTTTAGTTATCTGAATCATAAGACATCTAAGAAGAAACAGCATTCAATGAAAGTTTCTAACAAATTCTGTCCAGAAGTAGTTTTCAAACTACTATCTAATTATAGAAAGTGCACTAAGAACAGACTATAAAATAGATGGGGACACACTAAAAAAAACCCCCCAAAACCCAGAGCTGCATATTCTACAATTTTCAAGTAATTTTTAATAAAAAGAGAGAGTACTTGAAATTGAATGATAATTGAACAAATCAATTGTTGCTGAAGAATTTTTCCCTAATTAAGTCCTGATGGCTTTACAATGCAGAAAAGAATGTACTGGGCTTTTGACAGCTTCATCCATTGCCAGTGAAAAAGAAAGCCAGACCAGAGAATCACTTAGGAAGATCCAGACAACAGATGGTACACCAAAACTGAACAATGATCTCAGTAAGTGAGGTCTCAGAGACACGATGATACATCCCACAGCTGGATATTGTAAAACTTGGATAACAGTGGTACATGTCTGACCATTAAAATCATGTTCTTCTTGAGCCACAGACCAGTGTGTGTGACTGGTTAAAGCTCGATCACCAGCTGGACAGTTATGGAAACATCCAGGAGCTGGAAAGAAGCAAACTTCTTTAGGTTTGCTGCATATAGTATATAGTTGTTATCTTCAGCAAGTTAAAATCTCTCTGTCTTAATTTCCTGGGGAATGAGGGCAACATCACTTATTCTACTTACCTCACACAAGGATCTAAAATGAAAAAAATTGCTTTTAAAATGTAACTATGCTGTAGTCAAATAAGCTAGTATTTTATAAAAAGGAATAAGTGCATTTTAGAGCTTGTATTTTAATATAATGTGCTCAGTCAATGATGGTTACAAATTCCTAAGTGTCTATGGCCTCTCCTCTTGAAACTGGGAATCTTTGACCAGTAGAATATGGTGAAAGTAATGTTCTAGTTTCCAGATTCAGAGCTTGAAGGACAGTTTCCACTTTATGCCACTTGAAATACCCTTAGATCATAGCCTCCATGCAGTGAGGAAGCTCAAGCAGCCCCACCGCAAGACCTATGTGAAGAAAAGCTGAGACCTCTGGCCAATAGCTTTGGTTGAGCTCCCAGCTAATTAATGGAATGAACTTAATAGCCATGTAAGTGAACCATCTTAGGAGAGGATTCTCCAGCCTTCAATTGCAATGCCCCAGCTGATGCCACTAAACCTTGCACAAATTGCAAATTCATAAGCAAAATAAATGATTGGTGTTGTTAAGTCATTAAACTTTGGGATAAGAGTTCCGGTTAAGATGGTGGCGACATAGGTGAAACTATGAGACTCTCCGAATGTGAGTTCCCCAAAAAGACTCTTGCCCCCCTTTCCTTACTCCCTAGCCCACAGCTGGATGCATTGGTCCGAGGCTCAGGGGCCCCCGGTCCCACGCAGGGCCGGCTATTGTGTCCTGGGCTGCTCCCTCGTGGGTGGGAAGGCTCAGGTCTCAGCTCCCTCCCTGGCTGCATCAAGCCCAGACGGAGCCTCCAGGCGCCCTGGGAGGCTCTGGGCACCCGCCCCATTTCTGACTGAAGTACACTGGCAGCGGTGCGGGGCCACTTTTGCTGCTCACCGCCTGCCATTTGGAGCTTCGGGGCTCTGAAATCTGGAGCTCTGGAGCCCCGAGTGGAGCACCCAGCTGTGCAGCTGATCCCTGGGAGGCTCACGCTATCATGCTACCACAGACCATCATAGTCGATTGCCCAGGGACCCAAAGAGCAGAGAAAAAGAATCCAAACACTTCGGCCACTTTCCAGGCAGAGACTCACACTGCCCCACCCACCTACAAGCAGTCTCCACCTGGATTTCCAAGATAATGTCACTAAATAGAAGACAAAGCCACTCCCCTGGGAACTAAGCAGCAGACGTCTCAGGTTACAGCTCAAAGTAATCCCACACCTTGGGAGGCTGAGGGACCAAACCTACATTCTGCTACACAGAAAGATTGCAAGACGGTGGGAAATAGGTTCCAGTGGGCTCATACACCGATAGGGGGATGCTGGAATCAGCATACAGATTCTGGATCACAGCTTCCCCCTCACCTAAACCTCAAAACTGCAAAAAGTACAGCCCGCAGCCCTCACTCCAACCTCAAAAGTGAACAAATCCAGAGGACCCTCATAAGAAGGAACAGGAGATTGCACAAGCAAAGCAAAAGCAACCCCACCTTTCCTGAAAAACAGAATTAAAGAAGGGGAAGGAAAGGAGGAGAGAGAGAGAAATCTACACAAATGAAGAAAAACCAAAAGAAGAATATGGGTCTCTCCCAGACCCCTGGGAAGGCAGACACTGAGAAAACTGACTTCGGAATGAAACAATGAAGAGCCCCCAAAATGACTGGTTTCAAACTACAAATCTAGATATCAAGACAATAATGGAGAGATCAAAAAGAATTGAGGAGAGTCCAGAAGAAACTAGGAAGGAGCTGATAACTGAGATAATAGCAATAAAGAATACTGTGAATGAAATAAATAACAGAATGACAAGCATGGAAAGCAGAATTACCCAAGTAGAAGAAAGAATCTCAGAGCTTGAAGACCAAAATATAGAACTAATCCAAACTGTCAAAAACACAGAAAGCAAGCTCAAAAA
>CAUYQG010110815.1:0-10225 GCA_963574415.1 Tarsius wallacei | reverse complement strand
TATGTTCTCACTCATAAGTAGACCTTGAACAACTACCATAATGCTATAAGAAAAGGATTGACAGTAGCAGGAAACTGGGGGCAGGGGGGCAAGAGGGGGACCGGGAAGGTGGGATTGACAGTAGTCTAAATCGGCCTGGGGGAGGGGGGGCACACCTCATCAACAAGGGTAACTGCACAATGAATATTTGTATACCTCACCCTGAAATGTACCCCACAATTTTAAACTAAAAAAATTTAAAAGCTAAAAGAAATAAGTAAATAAAAATAAAACCATCCACATTGCTGCAAAAGAAAAAGAAAAAGAAAAAGAAATTGATGTTGACTTGTCACTTAATTAAACAATAGAAGGAATTTATGAACTGGTCAAAAAAACTGCTGCCGCTTAAAATAACCACAAGTCGTTCGACACACCTCGCACTGAAAGCCAAGCACTACCATGCACACCCAATGGCACCGCACGAGGTGGCGGCTGTGTGGGGGTCAGCATTAGCTTGGTTCCCAGTCTTTGTGTAGCATTAAACTCTATCTTTTTTTTCATTTTCATCAAACTCTTTTTCCTCCCCTTCCTTGAATTTTCTAGCCAGCTAGTAATCACAGCGCTCAGTCTTGAGAATGTGGATGTGGTCATGGAAACCCCAAGTTACCCAGGAAGGGAAAGGGACAGGGACACAGAAGAGTGGGGCTGGGGAAGTGTGTGGAGCGTGGGCCCTGGGGGACCAGCACTCTTGGGTGACTACCGCCATCTTCGGTGCGTGGCCTGGGGTGGACTTCCGACAACAGCCTACTGAATGAATGAATAATAACCCAGGACAAAATATGAAATTAAAATTCTATACCCAGCCGGGCTCGGTGGCTCAGCCTGTAATCCCGCGCCTTTGGGAGGCTGAGGTGAGTGGATTGTCTGAGCCCGCGGGTTTGAGACCCGCCTGGGCAACTTGGCAAGACCTCTTCTCTACAATAAAACAAAAATTAGCCGGGCGTGGTAGCGCGTGCCTGTAGTTGCAGCTACTTGGAAGGCTGAGGCGGAAGGATGGCCGGAGCCCAGCAGGTCGAGGCTGCGGTGGCCGGGAGCTTGCCACTGCACTCCAGTCTGGGTGACAGAGTGAGACTCCAACTCAAAAAAAAAAAAAATTCTTTACCCTCTAACCAGTCGTTTTCGCTTTCAAATGTTGTTTTCTCGTGCGATATGTGGAGACTTCAGCCATTTATCCCCTCTCATAAGATGTGTCCAAGACATCCCCAGAAGGAATGAAGGAATTTCAGTCTGCTGGGTTTGGATCCGTTCTCTCCCGGCTCTGTTCTTCACGCAGTTATGTCGAATTTTGTACCCTGTTTTCCGTTCACTATTGGGCCATGAAGCTTTATTTCCAACCGTGTATCTTAGGAATCTTAACATAGACCTGGGTTATAGGAGAACGATTACTATTAGTGATAGAACATTACCAGGAGAAAGTGACATCATTTAGGCAAGTATTTCTGAATTTGGCAGAATTTAGAATCTTTTCACTTTTCGGCGATGATAAATTCTAAAATGAGCAGCTGGCTGTGTCTAGCCTTTGATTTCAGCAGAACTTTTCATTTTGAAAGTTTTCATCTTCCCAGGAGTCGCGTTAAGCTTCTATAGATGTTGCCAGAATTCCTTCCAAAAGGGCATTTTCAGCTGATCTAGACATACCTCGCCAACACTGAGTGTCTCTACATGTTCTAGAATTAGATGGTGGTGATGGTCGCATAACCCTATAAATAATATACTAAGAAGGTTGAATCGTATACGTAAAACAGGACAATTTCATAGCATGTTAATGATACCTCTATAAGGCTGTTAATAAAAAATGACATAGGAAAAAAAAGGATGACTTTCTTAAGTGCTTACACCTGTGGAATTATTTTAGGGAGTCTTAAGTTACCACCATCCCATTTGACATTTCATGTTGTGCTGAAACGTCTCATGACTCAAGCCAAGACTTGAGCTTTCCATTAAATATAGAATGCACATCTGATAAGGCAAATCCATCCAGCATTTCAGCTGGGAGTCATAAAGTCTGTGTTCAAATCCTGGTCATGGGGTAGCTGTGCGACCTTGGCCATGTTTGTTTCTCTCTCCTTCCCTTCTTAGCTTTCTCGTCTGCCCAGTGGGACTAAGAATCCTTTCCCGGCCTGCTTCCGGTGGTTTCAAGGGAGAATCAAATAAGACAAACGCAAGTGCAGACGTGAACTGCAGTGTGCCGCATGGACCCTTGAAGAGCCTTTGGATGGCCAAACGCCACGCCGGGGGGCTGATGGATGATAAATTCCGGGAAGAATGTGCAAAAGGAACTTCTGGTGCAAATGAGTCAGAACAAATCAGACACGGGGAGAAGTCGTAGGGCAAGTGTATCCAAAGACACTGAATGTCATCAAAGGAACAAACACGGAACGCCACCCATTTCTTTAGGTGTCTACAAGGGAGGAATAACAACACACAGCAGCTGATTTGTTGATTTCTTACACAAGGTCGGCACTGTCAGGCGTTGCTAATCCTCCCAGCAACCTTGCCAGGCAAGAGCTTCTGTCTCCACTTTCCTGATGAAAACCCTGAGGCTGACAAGGGCGCAACCTCTCGCCAAGGGCCACAGAGCGGACATGTGATCCTTTTGACGCCTCAAATCCTGAGTGTTTCGCTTTAGCAGCCGTCAGCAGCTCCAAGACGTCTGTCCTCACCGCCTATTCGTATCTCAACAAAGCAACAGGGAGAAAGAGGGAAGTTCTACAAGTGCCCAAATTGGTACTACCGAGCACGTATGACTTGCGCTGGAGGAAAACACTGACAACCTCAGTCTGCTTTGCAAAAGTCCGCAGTGAACTTAATGGGTTTCCAGGTGTGCAGCAGCTCTTACAATCTCCAGCGCAGCACGCGAGGGCAAAGGCTGGCGGATGAGGACGCTGTGTCCAGCTGAAAAGTAGGTGCTGTTTCAGGCTCGTGTTTCTGTCCCTGGGCTCTTGTCCAAGCCTCTTCCTGGGAGGCTGAGGCGGGAGGATTACCTGAGCCTAGGAGTTTGAGCTTGATGAGCCATGAGTGTGCCACTGTTACCCCAGCCTGGGTGACAGGGTGAGACCACAACTCAAAAATACAAAATATGCAAGTAAGTAAATAAACAAATAAATAGAATGGGATGTGAATGTAACCAAAGAACTGAATTTCTATCAGAAAGAAGATGCAGCTGATGGCTGTAGCTTCTGCAGTGTGGGTGTCCCGAATCCCCCTAGCCCTGACAGGCTCTGAACTTGGACAGAGTTCCTGGACCCCAGGGCTGAGCTCTGGTGAGATGGGACTTTCCCAGACACCAGTCACCAATAACACATGTGGTCAGACCTTCCTACCGCATCAGGGTGGAGAAACAGAACTCTCAGGTCAGACAGGCCCATTCAGGTGGACTGGCTGGGTGGCCTTGAACAAGGACTGACCTTTCCTAAGCCTCAACATAAACTGCTCTTGGAGGGATTCAAAATAATGCACGTGAAGGGAAGGAGTGTCTTCTGCATCTGGTGCCACAGTCATAAACCACACAGACAGGCTTTGGCTTGGAGACAAAGGTGCTGGGCAGAGGCTCTGTGAACAGGCGCCACATATGAGGTGGCAACAGGTCAGGGATGGCGCTGCCAGACCGGGTCCCTCTCCGATACCTTCCTCATATCGTTGTAGCCCAAGCAATATTTTTAAAAATTCAGGCCGGGCTTGGTGGCTTAACCTGCCATCCCAGCACTTTGGGAGGCCGAGGCGAGTGGATCTCCTGAGCCCGTGGGTTCGAGACCCACCTGGGCAACTTGGCAAGATCTCGTCTCTACAATAAATCAAAAAAATTAGCCGGGCGTGGTAGCGTGTGCCTGTAGTTCCAGCTACTTGGAAGGCTGAAGCGGAAGGATTGCCGGAGCCCAGCAGGTCAAGGCTGCGGTGGCCGGGAGCGTGCCATTACACTGCAGTATGGGCGACAGAGTGAGACTCCAATTAAAAAAAAATTCAGGTAATAATAACGATAGCTGAACACTACTGAGTACACCCACCAGCAGGCAGGCTCTATTCTAAGCTGTTGACATGGGTTAACACTGTAAGGTTTGTTCAGGATCATTGCCATCATTTGACTGATGGAGAAACTGAGGCACAGAGCTGTTATGAAGCTTAAAGCATCATGACCTGGCTACTGGCCATCTCTTCTTCCCCTACAGGTCCTGTCTCCCTGGGTTTCTTCTGGTTCCTCCCCTAGGTCAAGCTGTTTTTCCCACAGTGTTATCTTCACACATGATGTTTTTTCTGTTAGGAATACCCTCCTTCCTACCTTGTTCTCCTGCATGTAAATCAGAGACGCCTGTCCCATCTTTCTGATAGAAATTCAGTTCTTTGGTTACATTCACATCCCATTCTATCTATTTATTTACTTGCTTACTTAACATATTTTACATTTTTGAGTTGGGGGTCTCACTCTGTCACCCAGGCTGGAGTAACAGTGGCACAGTCATGGCTCACAGCAAGCTCAAGCTCCTAGGCTCAGGTAATCCTCCCGCCTCAGCCTCCCAAAGTTTTTGGATTACAGGTGTGAGCCACCGTGCCCAGCCCATACTTTTCCTTTATAATGTTTGCAGGGGATTGAAGATGGCTGCCATTGTTCTTTGACATTCCTCCTGCTGAGAGGAGAAGTCAGTCTATTTCCCTTCGGCGGAATCTAGGCCAGGCTGTGACTGCTTTATTTTTATATATTTTTTTTGAGTTGGAGTCTCACTCTGGCGCCCAGACTGGAGTGCAGTGACACACTCCTGGCCACCTCAGCCTCAACCTGCTGGGCTCCGGCGATCCTTCTGCTTCCGCCTTCCAAGGAGCTGGAACTACAGGTACACGCTACCACACCAGGTTAATTTTTTTTTTTTTGATTTACTGTAGAGATGAGGTCTTGCCAAGTTACCTGGACGGGTCTCGAGCCTGCGGGCTCAGGCAATCCACTCGCCTCAGTCTCCCAAAGAGCTGGGATGACAGGCTGAGCCACCGAACCTGGCCATGACTGCTTTAACTAGTAGCACATGGTAGAAATGTCACTGTGGCAGTTCTGTGCTGGGGCTTTTGGGGGACTAGAACTCTTGTCATGGTCATTTGGAGACCTGGTTGAAAGACCACATTGAGAGGCCCTGAGAAGAAAGGAGGGAGGCCCAGTCAGGTTCGGTCTTCCAGGGGGTCTTTCCAGGGGTTCCAGGCACATGAGAGAAGTTGCCTTGAGTCCTCCAGACCATCTAGCTGCCTGCTGAATTCCATCGAGTAATCCCAGTTGACACCACACGGAACAGAAAAACCGCCCAGTGGAACCCTGTCCAAATTCCTGACCCACAAAATCATGCGAAATAACAAAATGGCTGTTATTATTGAAAATCACCCAGTTTTGGGGGTGCTTTCATGTGTATCAATAAGGTAACCAGCCCACTGCTTCCGTCACACTTTAAGATCATGTCTTAGACACATGGGGAGGGTCTATCTCTCTGTTCTCCTTCTGTCCTTGACTTTAAGCTCCATTAGGGCTGGGAACTTTTCTCCGGCACACAACAGACACTCAAAAAAAAAAAAAAATTGCCGCGGTATCTTGTCCAGAACTCCATGGTTTACACAACTATGTTATATTTACCATTTTGTTTGATCCTCACAGAAACCTCACAAGGCCTTTTTTCTTTTTTTTTTAAACAATTCTCCCATGTTAGATGAATTCAACAAACATCTATTGAATTTCTATGACAAACTTGTCATGGTTCTAGTCACTGTGGCTACAGCCATCAACAAGGCAACCAAATCTCTGCCCCGTGGGCTCACTGTCTAGTGGGCAAAATGAGTAGAAAACAGTATGTCACCTGATGGGAGGTGCTGGTCAGTGCCAGGAAGACCACAGCAAGAGTGAAGAGATGACAGACTGTGCTGGGAGGGGGTGTGGGGTCATCAAGGTGCTCAAGGAAGTCCCAAAAGGAAGGAACACGCTCGGAGGTGAAGAGACCTCAGAGATCCTCCTTGAATTGCTGTGGGAAGGATGGACCCTTCTCCCCAGATATTCAGGTCTTAATTGTGGGACTTGAAAATGTCGCCTTGTATGGCATAAGGGATGGTGAAGATGATTCAGTTAAGGATCTTGAGATGGACAGGTAATTCTGGATTATCCAGTGGCTCCAGGGCAATCACAGGGACCCTCTAAGAGGGAGGTCGAGGGAGACTTGACCCCCAGGAAGAAGGTGATGACACGACAGAGACTGAGGTGATACAGGGAAGGGGTGACAAGCCCAGGTACGCAGGTGGCCTCTGGAAGCTAGAAAAAGGGAGGAAACAGATAATGCCCCTAGAGCCTCCAGAAAGAACCGGTCCTGCTGCCAACTGGACTTTAGCCCACGGAAACTGATTTTGGACTACTGGCCTCCAGAACTGCCAAGAGGATGTTTCAGGGTTGCTTGAAGCCACCAAGTTGGTGGGACCTTGTTACAGTAGCCCCAGGAAACTGGGACACAGTCCAAGACCACAAGGGCCTCTGGGGTATGTAATGGACTCTTCTGAGTTCTGACCTCTCTGTCTCAGCCTTGGCGACGTCATAGAGGGAGGTAGGGTCCCGTTCAGCTAGAGGTGTTTTCTACCGTTTAAAGTACTTCTCTACTGTTTGAAGTATCAGGTGCTGTTGTGTCTGTCGCCTGCTGCCCTGTCTACCGAGAATCTCTCCGGGGACTCCCCTTGACTTAACAGCTACAGGGTTGACGCTTGGCCAGGGGAGGGAGGGTGTTAGGGGTTGACTCCAGCACAATGGCAGGGGCTCGTTCTGATTGGTCTGGGCCAGCTTCACCACGGTGGCAGGGGCTCATTCAGATTGGTCGGTGTGTCCTGCTCTGCCAGTTGCTAAATATTCAGATTTTTGGATAGCACCCTGGGGTTAAGTCATTTTCTGCAATGAGTTTTACCAGATCTCTCAGGCTGGGCTTCTCCGTGGCTCTGCTCCATTCTGTTGGGAGGAAGGACAAACCCTGTATTGCAGACTCTTAGCAACTAACTTGAAAAAATTTATTTATTTTATTTTTTGTGTGTGTGTTGGAGTCTCACTCTGTCACCCAGACTAGAGTGCAGTGGCATGCTCCCAGCCACCACAGCCTTGACCTGCTGGGCTCTGGCGACCCTTCCACCTAGGCCTTCCAAGTAGCCGGAACTACAGGCACACGCTACCATGCCTGGCTAATTTTTGATGTAGTGTAGAGACGAGGTCTCGCCAAGTTGCCCGGGTGGGTATCGAACCCGTGGACTCAGGCAATTCACTCGCCTCGGCCTCCCAAAGGGCTGGGATGACAGACTGAGCCACTGAGCCTGGCTAAAAAAATTATAATAATTGTGCGTAGTTATGGAGTGCCACGCGATGGGGTCCATACATGTATACACTGTGTAATGATGAAATCAGGGGGATTGGCATATTCATCACCCAGATCGTTGACCATTTCTTTGTGGTAAGAACACCGAAAGCCCACGTTGATGACTACTTTGAGATATACAGTGTATCCTTGTTACCTACAATCACTGTACTGTACAATAGAACCCAGAATTTATTCCTTTTGTCTAATTGCAACTTTGTACCTGTTGGTCAGCTTTTCTTCGTATCTGTTCCTCTCCCTCCCCAAGTCTCTGGTAACCATTGTTCCACACACTACTTTTTTTTTCTTGAGTTAGAGTCTCACTCTGTCTCCCAGGCTGGAGAACAGTGGTGATCCTTCCACCTCAGCCTTCCAAGTAGCTGGAACCATGGGCACCCGCCACCATGCCTGGCTAATTTTTTTTGATTCATTGTAGAGATGAGATCTCGCCAAGTGGACCAGGCTGGTCTCGAATACATGGGCTCAGGCAATCCTCTCACCTTGGCCTCCCAAAGTGCTGGGATTATAGGCGTGAGGCACCGCGCCTGGCCCCTACACACTGGTTTTGTGAGATTAACTTGATCTATGAGATCAACTCTTTTAACTCCCATCTATGAGTGGGATCAGGCAGTATTTGCCTCTTTGGGTCTGGTTAATTTCACTTAGCATAACGTCCTCCAAGTTCATCCGTGTTGTCGCAAACGTGAGGATTTCCTCCTTGTTTATGGCTGAATAGTATTTTACTGTGCAAATACAGCACATTTTCTTTACCCATGAGGTGGCCCCATGGGTTAATTAAATGCTCTTTCTTCCAGTCCCCAAATGAATTAAATGTCTGCTAAGTGGAAAAAGACCACAGAGCAGGAAACAAGAAAACATTTTTGCATTCTTTTAATTTTGAAGGGAATGCTGTAAACAGATTTTTTTTCTAAGTCGACAAAAAAGGCCCTTGTCAGCAGTGTCTCCTGCAAAGAAAAGACGTACATAACAAGAAATCCTTTAAGAAAGTAAACAAAACCTTGTTTCTCTGTTATGTTTGGCTGATGCTGCTTCTTTTTTTTTTTGAGTTGGAGTCTCACTCTGTCTCCCACACTGGAGTGCAGTGGCCACTCCCGGCCACCGCAGCCTCGACCTGCTGGGCTCCTTCCGCCTCAGCCTTCCAAGTAGCTGGAACTACAGGTGCCCACTACCACACCCGGCTAATTTTTTTTGTATTTATTGTAGAAATGAGGTCTCACCAAGTTGCCCAGGCGGGTCTCGAACCCGCGGGCTCAGGCAATCCACTCACCTCAGCCTCCCAAGGCACAGGATTACAGGCTGAGCTACCAATGCTGCTTCTGGCGATGTTGATGGTGTTTTGGTGAGTTCCCTGCTCACGTGCAGAGCTGGGCCACGGCTGGGCTTGGGGAAAACATCTTCAATTTCTTTTTTCAAAAGTTTCCCATTCCCTCCTGGGTCCTGATCACGTGAACGATCAGTCAGGACTAAGCTCCCAGAACCTGGCACACAATGGGGTCTCCACAGGGGTCTGATGAATGCATGAATGAAATCTCACAATCATTTATGCACCCATCTATCCAACAAGTATTTCCTGACTGTCTGTTCTAGGCTTTGTGCAATTTCTGGAATCCAGAGACACGTCGAACATGCTCACCTTGTAGCAAGGAGCTCACGAACGCATCTAGGCCATGCTTGATTGGGGGAACAAAATCTTGAATGAACTCTTTTAGATGTATTTCTTTCTTTTTTAAAAATTATATATACTTTTTATTTTGAAATTGTGGGGTACAGTTAAGGGTTAGGTATATAAATATTCATTGTGCAGGTACCCTTGTTGATGAGATGTGCCCCCGCTTCCCCAGACAGATATTGATTACCGTTAATCCCACCTCCCTGCCCCTCCCTGCCCCCACCCCCTGTAGTTTCCCGCCACTGTCAATCGTTTTCTGATAGTATTACGGTAGTTGTTCAAGGTCCACTTATGAGTGAGAACATGTGATACTCAGATCTTTGTTTCTGTGAGAGATCACTCAGTAACAAAGCAGGAGTTATCACACTACCAGCCTTTAAACTTTACTATAAAGCTACAATAATCAAAACAGCCTGGTATTGGTACAAGAACAGGCATATAGACCAATGGAACAGGATAGAGATTCCAGAAGCAAAACCTCAATTTCTCAACCAACTCATCTTCGACAAAGCCTCCACCACCCACCACTGGGGAGAGGAGAACCGATTCAGTAAATGGTGCTGGGAAAACTGGCTGATCACATGCAGAAGATTGAAATGGGACCCCTACCTATCACCATAGATGTATTTCATTTGCCCCAAACATCCAAATGCAGGTTGTTTCCTGGAGGCTGGAAAGTGAGGGGATGGTAAACATTGTTGGTCTGTGGCAACGTCATGACAGGGAAAGGAACACACAGAGGCTGTCCGGGGAGTGGGGGTGGACTGTGCTCTGGTCTTGTGGTAGGCTGACACTTCCGGTTGACAGCAAATGTGGTCATGTGGCTTGCTTTGGCCGATGATGCAGGAGACAGGCTGCCGGGTGCCACAAGCTAGACGGGAGCTGTAAGAGCCTCCCTGGGATCCTTCTTCCTGCCACGGCTGCACCTACAGGCTGCAGCAACAGCTCAGAATGAAATTTTGGGGTACAAGCCACTGAGATTTGGGCCTGCTTGTTATCTCATAAAAGGGGTGCCCCACCTTTTGGCTTCCCTGGGCCACGTGAAGTAAAAAGGAATTGTCTTGGACTGCGCATAAATGATGTAATATACTTAATGATGATACATAGTAAGATTTATTTTATTTTATTTTTTTATGTAACGTTTGGAAAA
>CAUYQG010110813.1:0-22272 GCA_963574415.1 Tarsius wallacei | reverse complement strand
CTTTTATCATTATGTAGTGACCCTCTGTATCTTTTTTAATTTTTGATAGCTTAAATGGTATTTTGTCTGAAATTAGGATTGTGACTCCTCCTTTCTTTTGTGTTCCATTAGCCTGAAAATTTGTTTCCCATCCTCTTACTTTGAGTCTGTGCATGTCTTTTCTAGTGAGATGGGTCTCTTGAAGGCCGTTTGTTGCCTGGTGGTATTTTATTCGTTTTACCATTCTATGTCTTTTCAGTGGTACAGTTAGTCCATTCATGTTCAGGCTAATTACTGAAAGGTGAGAATTCATCCCTATCATAGAGTTCTTATAGAGTTGTTGTTCTTCCACTTGGTTTTTTGTCTTTCTTTTGGTTTTGGGATTCGTTCATGTGTGTTTTATTCTTTTTCCTGTACTCTTGTGAAGAACATTGTTCTTTTTTTCTTTACTTCTGTGTTTAGTACTTTCTTAAGTGTTTCATGTAGAGGTGGTCTGGTGGCAGCGTAGGTTCTTAGGGATTGGATATCTGGGAAATATTTTAATTCTCCCTTGCTGATGAAGCTTAACTTGGCTCAGTAGGTTATCCTTGGTTGAAATTGTTTATCTTTTAGGACTTTGAAGATAGCGCTCCAAGCTCTCCCAGCCTGCAGGGTTTCTGTAGATAAATCTGCTGCTATTCTAATTGGTCTTCCATGGTAGGTGATCTGGCCTTTTTCTCTCGCTGCCTTTAGGATTTTTTCTCTTATACTTCCTTTGTTTAGGTGAATTATTATGTGTCTAGGAGTTGGTCTCCTCATTTGTTGTCTTGCAGGGGTTCTCTGAATCTCTTGTGTTTGAATTTTTGCATCACTGATTAGATGGGGGAAGTTCTTGAATGATCTCATGAAAGGCTTGTTCCAATGTGGTCTCTGTCTCTCTGCCTCAGGAAGGCCAATTACTCTTATTTCGGTCTCTTGAAGTAATCGCTCATCTCTTGAATGTTTTGTTCTGCCTTTTTGAGCTTGTTTTCTGTGTTTTTAACAGTTTGAATTAGTTCTATATTTTGGTCCTCAAGCTCTGAGATTCTTTCTTATGCTTAGGTGATTCTGCTTTCCATGCTTATCAGCTTTTTATTTATTTCACACACAGTATTCTTTGTTGCTGTTATCTCAGTTATCAGCTCCTTCCTAGTTTCTCCTTGACTCTCCTCAATTCTTTTTCATCTCTCCATTAATGTCTTGATATCTAGGTTTGTAGTTTGAGACCAGTCATTCTGGGGGCTCTTCATTGTTTGCATTCTGAAGTCAGTGTTCTCAGTGTCTGCCCTCCCATGGGTCTGGGAGAGATCCATATTCTTCTTTTGTTTTGTCTTCAATTGTGTAGATTTCTCTCTCTCTCTCCTCCTTTCCTACCCCTTCTTTAATTCTGTTTTTCAGGGAAGATGGGGTTGCCTTTGCTTCGCTTGTGCAATCTCTTTCTTATGAGGGTCCTCTGGCTTTGTTCACTTTTGAGGTTGGAATGTGGGCTGTGGGCTGTACTTTTTGCAGTTTTGAGGTTTAATTGGGGGGAAGCTCTGATTCAGAATGTATATGCTGATTCCAGCATCCACTTACCGGTGTATGAGCCCACTGGAACCTATTTCCCACCGTCTTACAATCTTTCTGTTCAGCAGAATGTAGGTTTGGTCCCTGCAACAAAAGGAGGTACAAAAGGGGAAAATAATGGAGGAAGGGTGGGTCAATAGGAAGTTAGAAAGAGAGAAGAGTGAGAGCGAGGACATACATACATATCAACTAACAGGTGAAAAAGAGACACAAGTCCGGAAAGAAGTGAATAAAAGCACACAAGGAAAATTCCCTAAAGAATACTGGTAGGTATACAAAGGCAGATCAAAAAAATCATGTCTTTTGATGCGTTTTGCCTAACACAAACAAGTAGTGTAAGTCAATAAGCAAAGAGAAATGAGCAAAACAAACAGTTAAAGTGATAAAATCAAAAGTCAAAGTAAGAAATCAGACTAGCTCTGGGATCTTTCCTGAGTCTCTAAAGTCTGTTAATCTCTGCTCTATGGCCTTTCCCCTTATTTTCATTGCAGACAGCTACATTTACTGCAGCTTGGGTTTCTTCTTTTGGCTTGCTGCCTGGGAAGTCTGCTAAGCTTAGTTCTCTTTGTCTGCTTCAGCATAGGGGTGGGGTTTTGTCTTCTGTTTAGTGACGTTACCCTGGGAACCGAGGTGGAGGCTGTTGTTAGGTGGGCGGGGCAATGCAAATCTCTGCCTGGAGAATGGCCGAGGTGGCAGTTTCACTTTCACAGATCCTTTCTTTCTGCTTGTTTGGATCCCAGGGCAATCCACTATGATGGACTGTAGTGGCGTGGGACGCACCAGGGATCAGTTGCACTGCTGGGCGCTGTATCTGGGGCGCTACCAGCGGGCTGGGGTGGGGGGTGGTCGTGAGTTCCCTCCTCTGGAGCTGAGAGCCTCCGATCAGCACCTCCTAATGATATGCTGTTCCTTTACCCAGAACTCCAGAGCTCCAAAACTCCAAAGGGCAGGTGGTGAGCGGCTAAAATGACCCTGTATCGCTCACAGCGTATTTCAGCCAGAAATGGAATCGGTTTCTCTGATGCGCAGGTGCCCAGAGCCTCCCAGGGTGACCGGCGGCTTGATCTTGGTGAGACAATGTAGCCAGGAGGGAGCCGAGACTCGGGACTTCCCATGCACAAGGCAGCAGCCGGGGCCGCAATATCTGGCCCTGCGTGGGACCGAGGGTCCCCGGGCCTCTGACCAATGAGGCTGGTGATGGGCAGGGGGGTGGGGGAAGGAAAGCAAGAGTCTTTTTTTGAACTCATGTTTGGAGAATCTCACAATTCCACCTATGCCGTCGCCATCTTACCGGAACCCCTCAATATTTGGTTTTGAAATACTGGTTTTCCTTAGAATTGAAGATTTTTCCAGCAATTCATTCAGAAGTTGACTGTATTTTCATTCCTTCTTCAGGCAGGGTTTGCCCAATACTATATTATAAAATAAACTTTGTGTTGGATGATATTGCCCAACTGCCTGCTACTGTAACTGTTCTGAGCATGTTTAATGTAGACTAGACTAAGCTATGATGTATAATAGGTTAGGTATATTAAATACATTTTTGACCTACAATATTTCCAAACTTCAATGGGTTTATTGGGATTAACCCCATAATAAGTTAAGGAGCATCTGTATGCATATTTAGTCAACTATCTTTTTTTACATTAATACTTAATCTAAGAATGAAAATATATTAAGCTTTAGTAACATTAGTTAGACAATTCCACAGTATTACATATATAGTACTACATATGTATATGAAACAAATTTGTATATAACTTGTTATCTATATCTGTAAACATATAGATATAAACATAAATACTTGAGATTAAATTATTAAACTATTACAAATAAGAGCTATGAAAAAGACTTAGAAGACTACTGTCCCACAAAATAAGGAAAACCTTCTGAAGTGTGTCATAAATACTCCTGCAAGCTGTCCTCAACACATGTCTCTGACTTCTCTTAAGCAGCTCTCCATCACCCTTACTTTCCATCTCCATGCCTTATCAAAAAGCAACTAGATTTTCCCTGAATACACCAAATGAGACAAACAATTTCTTTTTCTTTGTTTTATCTACAAAGTCTACACAATGGTTCTGTAGATTCTCTAATTTCTCAATCACCTTTATATCTTTGAGATGCCAAGTCTGATTCATCTGTTAAATATTTATTGACCTTCTGTCTTCTATACATATTAATACAGTGTAAAATGCAATAATGCACAGTTTCAGACTAGAAAATTAAAATAATAATGGGATATTAGCCCAGTCACATAATTTTACCTTAACAAAGAGGTTATGCCCACTTTGTATATATAATTATGTTGTTATGGCTGGTTGAATTTTCAGAATTAGTGTTTCAGAATTAGAGAAGTGTAGGAACTGAATAAATCATGATAAAAGACACCTAATAGAGACAATTTGATGATAAGCAAGCAAAGATGTTGACTAGTTTCCATGTATTTACTTTTTATTTTATTATATTTCATTTTATTTTAAAGATGTGGTGTACAATTCAGGATTAGGTATACAAGTGGTCATTATACAGGCAAAGTTTGAGCCTCCCTTTGATCCCCACTTTGCCTGGTTTGAGATCAGATACCCTTATTGATGTTGTACTCACCCCACCCACCCCAGCAGTATCCCACTACTGCCAATCCCTTTTTTATAGTATTATAATAAATGTTCAGGATCCACTTATGAGTGAGAACATGTGGTACACTGTGCTTCATTTCTGTAATAGATCACTGAGTATGGTAGACTCCAAATGCATCCATGTTGCTTCAAAGTTCATATGCTTGTCCTTTATGTTTGCTAAATATTCCATTGTGTATATATTTTTATCCAGTCCAGTTTCAATGGGCAGCATGGTTGGTTCCATGTTTTTACTATTGTGAATAGTTCCGCAATAAACAAGCATGTGATGGTATCTTTTTGGTAGAATGATTTGAGTTCATCCAGATATATTCCCAGTAGGAGGATTGCTGGATTTTATGGAAGGTCAATATCTGCTTCTTTTAGAAATCTCCACACTGTTTCCCAAAGAAGTTTCACTAGTTTGCATTCTTACCAGCAGTGTAGAAGTATTCCCTTTAATCCACATCCTCATCAGCATCTGTTGTTTGTTTTATTAATGATGGGTATTCTTACTGGGGTTAGGTGGTATCTCAGTGTGGTTTTGTTCCACATTCCTCTGATGATTAGTGAGGCTGAGCACTTTTTCATGTGTCTGCTGGTTGCCCATGTATCTTCTTTTGAAAAGTGTCTATTCATGTTTCTTGCCCGCCTTTGAATGAGGCTGTTTGTTTTTTGGGGGGTTTTTTGTTGAGGATTGTTTTGACTATTTGTGGTCATTTATGTTTCCATATGAATTCTTGAATTGTCATTTCTAGGTCTAAGAAGAATGCTGCTGGCAATTTAATGGGTATTGTGTTATATCTGCAGATTGCCTTGGGTAGGATCGACATCTTAATGTAGATTCTTCCAATCCATGAGCATGGCATATTTTTCCATCTGTGACAAAATATATTTGAAACTAGCACTTAGATTTCTATTTCAATATTAATGACATGACAAGAATAATATGTTGGTCTCCTGATAGATTCAGGCTTAAATCTGTGAGTGCCTCAAAATCCCTATAGAACACAATTTGGAATTTTCTACATATTTAGGACAAGGAAGATAAATAAGATAGATTCTTAAAACTTTCAGATTTCAAAGTCAAAACGGTTTAGGTATTACATCTGATCAAATTACTCAGGTAATTTATAAACTCCATTATAATTGTGATAAGATATGGAATATACACAGTTCGGTGTTTTGCCATTTTGAGAAGTACTTTTTTAAATGTACAATTTTAGTCTTTTTAAAAAATAAAACGTTACCCAGAACCTCAACATTGGCAAAGATATAAAAAGACGGAACATGCCTCACTGCTGTGTTTGAAGTAGAAATGGGTGATAAAGTTGAGAGTGAAGCCCTGGCTCTGGGCCTCCAGCCCTTTTCCTGAGACATTTACCGGTTGCCCCTTATGCCAGACCCCCTAGAAGCCCCCAGCATTCTCAGGCTTTGTCAAATGTAGATTGAAAGCAAGTGGTTTCCATCAGTTATTCTCAAAGTGTGCTACCCAGACCTGTGGCATGAGCATCACCTGGTACCTTAGAAATGCACATTCTCTGAGTATGATCGACTCCAAATCCATCCAAGTTGCTGCAAAGTCCATATATTGTCCTTCTTTATGGCTGCAGAATATTCCATTGTGTATATGGACCACATTTTTTTAATCCAGTCCAACTTCGATGGGCAGCTCGGTTGGTTCCATGTTTTTGCTATTGTGAATGGAGCTGCAACAAACATAACATGTGCAGGTATCTCTTTTTGTAGAGTGATTTGAGTTCTTCCAGGTATGTTCCCAATAGGGGAATTGCTGGGTCATAGGGAAGGTCAATTTCTAGTTCTTTCAGAAATCGCCACACTGTCTTCCAAAGAGGTTGAAACAAAGAACAGAGTCCCATATGTTCTCACTCATAAACGGACCTTGAACAATGATAATGCTATAAGAAAGCAATTGGCAGGAGTGGGAAACTGTCGGGCGGTGGGGTGGGATTGGCAGTTGAGGGAAAACTGCTAGGGGTGGGAGGGGCATACCTTATCAACAATGGTACCTGCATGATCAGTATTTATATACATAACCTTGAAATGTACCCCACATCTTTATAATAAAAAATTAATTAATTAATTAAGAAAAAAAAGAAATTTACATTCTCTGGTTCTAATGTACTATGTCAGGAAACCTGGGAATGGTACCCAGCAACGTGTTTTACCAAAATCTGGTGCATGCTAAGTAACGTTTGCAAACCACTGGCTTTACAGCATTCCATGTCATTTCAAAGTGCACGTCCTTGTATTCATTCCTTGTATTGATGACATACACGGGGGCAGTTGCTGTTACCTGCTTTGGAGTCGAGGACACCCAGAGAGAATTATGGCCAACACTGAAGTCTTCTCACTTTTGGGCTGGGACACTTTTTGCCATATCATGTGACCACAGTGGCTTATCTAGTGTCGTAGAAATTCTGCATTTCAAATACTGCGATATATTTTTAAATGATGGTTGACAATTATGTAATGAGAGCAAAAAAAAATACTTCACCTGTGAAATAATTAAAAGGTTGACAGGGAATATTTAAATTCCAGTAGGATGGTAATCTGTTTGCAGAAGTTGCATTTCTCTTGCAGGGTTGCAAAAGCACCACATGAAATCTAGCTCTGGGTCCTCTCTCCTGGGACAGCAATATTTTGCTTCACACACATGAACTTAGCTACTCTCAGCATTCCCCTTTTCTAAAATAGCAATCACCTCTCTTGGGTATTGGTTGCAGGGTAACATACCTCTATTTTACGTGACTTTCATTCTTGAGGTATCCTGGACTAAAAGAAACACTCCAGTTGTTGCTGGAAAGACATGCAAGAGACTGAGTTTAAAGATAAGGCTGTATTTCCTCCTCCCAAGAGACAAGCTACTTGATTATTTGTTTAGGTCTCCCGAACTGCTGGAGCAGTGGCCGTGGTGTAAAGGGCATCTTGTGCCATGAGAAGGAGATTTGGCACCCAAGGAAATGAAAAAATATTAGTCCTGTTATCATCTGAACTTACAATGGAAGCGCTGCCTGGCAGATAACAGCGTTCAAAGTTCTCTCTTCTACTTATCTTGCATTACATCTTCCGAACAAAACCAATGTGTGGACAACCGAAGCTTGTTCTAATAAAAAAACTGTGGCCTGAAATGAAATTCTTGACATACCAATCATTCTCTGCAGCCAAATCATTTTTTTTTCATCCAAAGCATGTTTGAAGAGTACTTTAATGAATGTTTTGCACTTAGTCATCGACTTTATTTTCTTTGCTAAGCGTTCCTTCCGTAGCCAGAAAGGAACAAATGTTCCCTGGGATGTATAAAATATTTTCTAGAATGTTATGAGCATAAGGTTTTACTGAGAATTAAGAAGGAAAAAAAAAACCCTGACAATGACGAGAATCAAAATTGACTTTTTCTCTGCAGTTAAAAGGAACAAATGAGAAATGTTTTGATTGCTGTTTTTGACACTGCAGCTGAAGTTTTGAGTAAGAATGTTCTAAGAAAATTGCATCACAGATCTGAGTAAAGCCAAATACTAACTTGACTGTTAATTGGTAGGGATAGACTCTGCCAGGTTAAAGGCCATGGTTTTTGAGTTTGTGGAAAGCTATTGGAAACATTTTAGGGTAGGCAGGTGTGATCAGGACTTAGGCCAGGTAAATCAGTATCTCCATGCGTGTTACAACTTTCCCTAAACAAGGCACACCTCCCACCTCGTCCTAACCTCACTTCACCTGAACCTTTCATTCCATAAGCAGAAGTAAAATTTTACGTGCGGTATCCTGGAATAGAGTAAAATTGTCTTCATTTTATTTTCCTTTATTTTAAAGATGCGGGGGATTGTCAGTTGAGGGAAACTGCCAGGGGAGGGAGGGGCACACCTCATCAACAAGGGTATCTGCATAATGAACATTTGTATTTCTAACCCTGAATTGTATCCCACATCTTAAAAATAAAATAAAAAATATAAAGGGCCATGGTGCTGTGGCGTGTGTTTTTAGCATGTTAATACATTATAATTAATGCGTGATAAGAAACAAGTTCAGGTTGAGGGCAAATTCGTCACCATCTGGGTTCTAGCTGGTTTTAGCCAGTTTTAACTGGTCTTCTCACTGCACCCTGTTGTGTCACAAACTGGGTTTCCCACTACTGCCAATCCCTTTCTCATAGTATTGTGATCATTGTTCAAGGTCCACTGATGAGTGAGAACATATAGTCCTCTGTTCTTTGTTTCTGTGATAGGTCACTGAGTATGGTAGACTCTAAATCCATCCAAGTTGCGGCGAAGTTCATATGTTTGTCGTTCTTTATGGCTGCAGCCCCATTAAAAAGCGGACAAAAGACATGAAGAGACGCTTCTCAAAAGAAGATATACGGGCAGCCAACAGACATATGAAAAAAATGTTCAGCTTCACTCATCATCAGAGAAATGCAAATCAAAACCACACTGAGAAACCACTAACTCCAGTAAGAATGGCCATCATTAACAGAACAAACAACATATGCTGTTGAGGATGCAGAGAGAAAGGAACACGTCTACCCTGCTGGTGGGAATGCAAACTAGTGGAAGTTTGGAAGACTATGTGGCGATTTCCAAAAGAACTGGAAATTGACCTTCCCTATGACCCAGCAATACCCCTGCTGGGAATATACCCCGAGGAACTCAAAGTCATTCTACCAAAAAGATACCTGCGCATGCATGTTTGTTGCAGCTCTATTTACAATAGCAAAAACAAGGAAACAACCATGCTGCCCATCAAAGCTGGACTGGATTAAAAAAATATGGTACATATACACAACGGACTTTTATGCAGCCATAAGGAAGGACAAACATATGGACTTCACAGCAACTTGGATGGATTTAGAGCCTATCATACTCAGTGATTTATCACAGAAACAAAGAATAGAGTACCATATGTTCTCATTCATAAGTGGACCTTGAACAATTATCATAATACTATAAGAACGGGATTGGCAGTAGTGGGAAACTGTCAGGGGATGAGGGTGGGATTGGTAGTTGAGGTAAATTGCCAGGGGAGGGATGGGCACACCTCATCTACAAGGGTACCTGCATAATGAACATTTGTATACCTAATCCTGAATTGTACCCCACATCTTTTTTTAAATTTAATTTAATTTAATTTTTAAATTGTGGGGTACAATTCAGGGTTAGCTATAAAAATATTCATTGTGCAGCTACCCTTGTTGATGAGGTGTGCCCCACCTCCCCAGCATCTTTAAAATAAAAAAAAATAAAGTTTTTAGGTGTGTGAAAATGCCAGGTTTTCTGTTTGCTTGCTTGCTTGTATTTCTAATGTTCAGACTCCCCAATACTAACATTGTTTTAATTGATAAACTTCCTGGCAAAGTTATTTGCATTAAATTTGGCTAGTTTGGGAGGAAACCGAAAAACAAAATTGCAGAACTATGGCATTCAGCATTAAATTTATATTAGGAACTACATAATATAGTTTAACTTAATAAAACTTGGAAGATATAAAGGAAATAATACCTTTTTAAACTTTATTATTCAGTCATTGAGTTGGAAAGGTCTATAGAGAAGTGTTCTGTTTGTTTTTGGAATTCTTCAACTACATGGGATAATTGATGCTCTAAGCTATAGAGCCTTCTACATCCCTCCCTCCAAATTAGTTGATATTTTAAGCAGGAAAACTCTTTAATATCTTAATGGCTAGTTGAACTGAAAAAAAATGAATTAATGTATGAATTTAGAGCAGGAGACGGGCAGTGAATCCATAAGCAGCATCCTTTCCCACCATGGAGGTGGAGAGAACGGTATGATCATGTACTCCTCTGCCTTTGTCCTCTTCCAAACACCTGATTTAACTGCTGCTTCTCTTATAGGAATATGGCCTTACCAACAACCCTCACACCCCACATGGAATTTCAAAGGAATCCTTACCGGAGGAGTGCTGAAAACGTAGAAAGAGGAGCCCTTCAGTGCGAGAAACTTAGGTCTGAAGGCTTGAGAGGAGTCAGCTCCTTGGAGTCTCTCATTTACCCACCCCATATGCACAACCTGCAGAGGGAAACCTTTGAAAATTAAAAACCAAGCCTTAATAAGAGCATACAGGAGCAGAAAGTTAAACACATTGAACAAAATATGTTTCTACTACTTTCCACACTTAAAATCAGTAGATTGAGGAAATTTGGAGATGTCTAGATCAATTTCCAAGTCAAGCAGACACAATAAATAACACCTTGGTTAAAAGTCCAATTCTGTATTGTCCCAGGCTTTATACATACACTTCTATATACTTTCAGTTTTGGGCAGTGCTGGACTTCTCAGCTGCATTAAAGTTTCTGGTTAAAAACATGGTATCGAATTGCACTTTATTAGGTGTTAATATTTCAGATTTTTCTATGAAGTTATAAAAGCAGCTAATTATATTTTCCATTTCTATAGTAATCATGTAAGTTGGCATCTGTAAAAAAATGATTGCTTTTCTTTACAGTTTAACTTCCTAACAATAGTGAAAATAAATGCAATAATATTAGATTCTTACAAATGGCATTGGATATTTTAAATCTCATGGTATGAAATGCAAACTATAAAAGTCAGAATATGATTCAAAATCATATTGGAAATAGTAAAAAATTTAGGAATTCAGTGCAAGAATTCAAACTGATATTAAGAAAAATCCTTGTCTTACCTAACTTTTTAATGTGGCACATATTTTGTAGCAAGTGGTAGAAGTAATTTCATTATAATGTACTCATTTCCCAATTTTGCCACTTCAAGGAAAACCAATTAATTTACATATTCCTACACAGTAAAAATTTAAAACAACTTGAAAAAATTTTTAAATTAGAAATAAATTATCGCAGAGATCTCAACTGCTTTATCAAATGACACTGACCTATGAATAACTTCAAGATGGGAACCAGCCTGGGACCCAGGCACCCTGTCTGTGAGCCCAGCCCTGTGCACATGCAAGGTGTCCTTGGAGGGAGCTACCTGGGTGAGTTTAATAACAACCAGCACAGGCTCCAGGGAGGGCATTTCCTGTTTCAGTTTCTTGCTTGATAAACCACTGACGGTTTTTATTCTTAAGCTTGATGAAAGGTTTCCGGGGAAGTCAAGATGCTAGATGAAAGGTTTAAAAAAATTCATTTCTACAGTGTTTCTAGTGATGGAAAGAGAAAATTAAGGAGTATTGTTCTGCAGAGAGTGGTCACATAGCTAACAGTTAACATCATTATTGCTTTGAGTGTTGAAGACAAATAATCTAATGCATCACAGTTTCAATTTTGTCTACCATGCTGTTCTAGATATACAGAACTTTTTAAAGTAAAACAAATATTGCGGTGGATCATGAACTTGTAATATCCTTATGGGTTTACTTGTGTCCCATGGAAAATCACATCAATGTGATTGTTGTTTGTTACAGTTACAGTTTAATGTTACAAGTTTGTAAAACAATTGTATTTCACACCGGATCTTGCAGGTTTAACATTGCTGAACTTTCCTTTTTTACCATAAAATGTGGCTCGAATTACCTAACTCACATAAGTGTGAGAATTTATCACAGGAAATCCCCTCACAAAGCTCTAGCAGGTAAGTGACACGTTCAGACGGTATGAATGTTTTGCAAAAACCACTACTATGTAATTTACTCCTTGAATGTCTTCTGAATTGGAAGCCAAACATATTTTACATATTATTGTAAAATATCTGACTAATTGATTTTTTCCTTTTGTCTAGTTGGGTCATATAGATATATTTTTGTTGCTTATAATGCTGTAAATCTTAAGAGGGCTTAACTACCATTTTTGAAAAAAAAAGATGCATTTTTCTAGCTAATTAAGCAGATGGTTGATGTTCTAAAATTAAAAGGAATTTAATGTGTGATTACTTAATTCCAGCTCACCACTGCATGAGTGCAATGATTTATATAGTTTAAGATAGGATTAAGGCTGGGCTGGTGGCTTAGCCTGTAATCCCAGCACTTGGGCGGGGGGGGGGAGGGTGGGCGCGAGGCAAGTAGATTCAAGACCAGCCTGGGCAACTTGATGAGACCTACTCTCTACAATTAAATAAAAAATTAGCTGGGCATGGTGACGCGTGTGATTTTAGTTCTGGCTGCTTGGAAGGCTGAGGCGGAAGGACTGCCGGAGCCCAGCAGGTTGACACTGGGGTGGCCGTGAGTGTGCCACTGTACTCCAGCCTGGGCAACAGAGTGAGACTCCAACTCAAAAAAAAAGAAAAAAGATAGGATTAATTTGACAGTTACTAAAAACAGTAGATTGCAAACACAGCAACTTTTACACAATAAGGGAAACAATATCATGCCTGTAGTTTGTTCAGAAAGAGCTAAGCCTCCATTTTGTGAAGACTGGACATAGGGCACTGAGCAGGTTGCCCTGGTTATCTTATATTAATACTGGAGCATACTGCTGAAGCTCCTTAAGAGACACTTTGTATCTGGTGAGATCTCACAGACCCTTTCTGGTCATAAAGATCCTAATCTGTGTCCTTACGAGCAGTCAGCAGTTGTTTAATTGCAGCAGGCACAGGAATGCTTATTGGACTTATCAGGATGTCTGAGTGGAAGGCCTTTCTTTCACTAACCACCATCTAAGTGTAGTTACAGAATTTCTAGAAAATGGGAGAAACGATTAGAAGTCTAAATTATTGTAGACTTTTAAGAGCCAGCAGCGAGTTCTAAAATCTGGTTTGATCTTATATTTATTACCAGGAGTGGTACCAAGTTCCTTGTTCCACCACCAAATTAAAAGGGGGAAGGGACAAAAAATAATCCCAATCCAGGAAGAAACAACTAGGTAGTGGAATCCAAACCCCCCTCTGCAGGTCTCTGGCAACATGACTTAAGGTGTCTTTAAGTTCGTAAAACAGATATTTTCTCTGGTGGGAAATCCTAATGAGATCCTTTGAATTTGTGTCTAATTAAATTCATACAAAGTAGGAAGACTTAAAGAGTTTTTTTTTTTTTTGCCTGTAGGGAGAGCAAACTCTGTTGGGTTTTTTCCTTTATTGATTAAGTCATATACTCAAAGACCATCAGTTTTCTCCAACCTTTCTCCTTCTCTTCATAAAATACTTAATTATATATATATATATATATATATATATATATATATACACTGCAATTTAGATTTCACAAGGGATGAGCTATGAATAGGAAACTGATGTGCAGGAACTTAATTTAAGACAAGGATGTAACATTCAGAAATATATAAATAAATATAGGTGTGTGTGTGTGTGTGTGTGTCTGTGTGTGTGTGTTTCTGTGTGTGTGTGAGAGAGAGAGATTTATACTATAGGTAGCTCAAAGGTGAGTCGAAAGCTAAAAATCTACAATTTTTTATTCTTGGCAGAAATGGAAAACTTGGGATTATTTGTGTAGCAGGGCAGCAGCAAGCCTTCTTTTAGGGGAATAATTTAGTCAAGGGAAAGAATTGCCATTTCCTTCCCATTCAGTATGAGTTACTCTGTCCATGGAGCCTCAGTTATGGGTGGGACATGCGAGTACCCAGACACCCAGAGCACCAGATGGAGCATGCTTTACCCTCTCCCTCCCCCAGTGTCCTGTCTTCTCCTCCAGGGCTGGGATGGTGTTTGGTTGTCACTTCTCTTTTCCATATCTGGTTGACCCAGTGTTTGGCACATAGTTCAAGGAAAATTATATAGTGAGGAATGATAAAGAGCCATTGTTCTGGCCAAGACAGCGATAATTCAGGTTGTTAATCATCTGAAATATCTATTAGTTGGATGTGAACTTCATTAAATCCCATATGTAATTGAATTATGCCTAGAATAATTAGCAAATAAATAAGTTATAGCTTTGCTATTTTTGGAAACATTGGCTGCTTTATGAAACTTTTTTTTAGGTATATGAAGTTCATAAATAATTTTCAAAGAGGGTAATTTTATCTTTTACAATATGAATTTTCTAATGACTTATTACATGTTCCAAGAAATGCATATTATACTGTTAGAAACACCTACCTGATTGTATCACTTTAAATAAATCAATATGATTTAGTCATTATAATAAAGAAGCATATTTTTGTTTATCTTTTCTGATGCCATTTCTATAGGAAAGTTCTTTTCTCTTCACCCAAATCAGTCAAGATAATTAGTTAAACATCCATCAGATGATAACTACACACCTGGTCTTTTTCTTTACACACATTATTCCCAGAATAGTGCTCTTTCCGACATGAGCAGTAATTCCAGCACACCTATAAAATCCAAAGTCTTCTTTCAAATACACAAAGCTCAAGTTCACAAACACTGTGCACTCCAGTGTCACGTTCTCCACAAGATGGCTTCACCATTTAACCGAAAAATCTAGTTTGTATGGTTACAAGAGCTGCTCAGGGTGTGCAGTAGAGGACTGTTATCCTTACTATGAACACATTGAGAAATACCGAGGAAGAAGCCGAAACTGAAAAATACCAAGAGAAGTGGCAGTCTCCTCCTTAGGTCTCAGAAGAGTCTCTGATTTACAATAAAAAGACTCTCATGAGACATTTTGCTAATTTTAATTGTGCTAATAAAAATCAAATTTCAAAATAGTAAGTTATTCATGAAGACAACAGCACCAATGTGGGCTATTATCCCACCAGTCTTGATAAATAAAGAGAAAATATGTTTCATGTGTGAATCATAGAGAGGTATATCCTTAGTGGAAATGTTTGAGAACTTTTGTTTCAAAAACACAGAGGATAGCAGGAAAATAATATTTTATGTATAAAAATATGAAACAAATCCTATATTAATTTGAAGAAATTCATGAAAATACTAAACAAAAAATAGTTAACCACTCTCATTTAGCTATGTAAAATAAACATAGGTGATGATAAGTTTAGAAAAATAACAAAATAAATATAAAAGAAGAACAATTCCTAGTGCTTTTTCTTTTTTAATTTAAAAATGCTAACTAGAGGGATTTAATTTAAAACATAGCTCTAATTTCCTGCCCTTTTCAATAAACATTTGATTGTCAGGGACCTACTCTCCTGAATGTCTTCCGTCTTGAATTCAAGTATGATTGCTAAGCACTATTTAAAAGTTACTTTTTCAGAGAAATGTGAGTTGTGTAACAAATGCATTTATATGAACCCTTTAAAGCAAACTGACCGTGCTTTTTCAGTTTTCTTAACTTATGATGCATGCTGCCTTAAACCTATAAAAGATATAACCAAGAAAACGAATGAACTATAAATAAAAAGTCTGCACGTGATTACAATTTAAACTGTGAGTTTACTATAAAGAAAATACAAGAATAACATTGTGGCTTCAAAGTTCACTTGCCCAATATTTAAAAAACTTGATTATAACAGAATTTCCCTAGGTCCTCATTGACCCAGGAAAATGAGCAGTCCTTGAATTAGAACATTAGGCATATTAATAACTGATGCTGACTAAAAAGGTAACTATCCTCCTGAATCTAGGACAAGATCAGAACACGGGGCTCGAGATGAACAAATTGCCTGAATGTGGGGAAAAGGTGTTTTGACAGGTGGGATCCTGCCCACCTTTTGGTCAAAGTCCTCCTAAGAATGCAGCTTTCCAGTAAAGAATTTTATCTAAGAAAATAACACAATACTTAAAAGATTTCAAATTACACAGGTATATCCTCATGATAAGACCCCCCTCAGCTTCAGTAGTCTTATCTACATCATTGTTTAAATCGTGTTTCTTTGCCAGTAGGTAGGTCACCCATACATGGCACACGGGAGATCAGAACGATCACCCATGTACTATTCCCACTGTAAATGAACAGTTTTATAGAGTTCTGACGGAGAGGACAGAGACCACCAAACTGCAGTCTGAAATGGGAAAATGTTTTCCTGTCAAAATTTTCAAATTAAATTTCAAAATAGAAAAAGATTGCTTTGGAGCTCAGTTATATTTTGAAGCCAAAAACACAGACCCTACCTGGTCACAAGGAGAACAGCATTTATTCGTCATTTTCATCTGCAGAGAGAGAGGGTAGCAAGGGGTCAGTACCACAAGTATTTTCATGTCAGAATTTACAACCTGTCTCATTGACAGCTGAAATTAGTCACACAAACTGCCATTTCTTTTTTCTTTTTTTTTTTGAGTTGGAGTCTCACTCTGTTACCCAGACGGGAGTGCAGTGGCCGTTTGGCCACTGCAGCCTCGACCCGCTGGGCTCCGGCGATTCTTCTGCCTCAGCCTTCCAAGTAGCTGGAACTACAGGTGCGTGCTACCACGCCCGGCTAATTTTTTGATTTACTGTAGAGATGAGGTCTCGCCAATTTGCCCAGGCGTGTCACAAACCCCGGGCTCAGGCAATCCACTCACCTTGGCCTCCCAAAGCGGGGGATTACAGGCTGAGCCACAGAGCCCGGCCGATGATGCATTTCTTATCTGAAAACCAAACCAAAGTAAAAACAAGCATGGCAGGACTTCACCTCATAGAAAAAAGCTTTAATATCACTTTTTTTTATGAGAAAGTAGGAGTTTATCAAGAAGACAGAAAAACTCCCCCAGCAGGAGGGGGCCCAAAAGACGGTTGCCCAGTATTACATTTTAATTATTCTTTTTCAAATATCAGCATTTTACGCAAGTGAAGCTAATGGGAAAACAAATGCTTAAATTTCTACATTTGAAAAAGTGGAGAAATGATGTCTGCCCTGTATAATGTCGTAACAGTAAGTCATTACTGGAATAGTGACTATGGCGATCACATTGTATGTTCTTTGCTTCATTTAGTCCTCCCAACCACCTGGGAGGTAGATGCTGTTGATCGCAATGTTACCAGTGAGGGAACGGAGGTGCAGAACAACATGGCCTGCCACTACACAGCTGCAGAATGGCTTTGAGTCCACATTTCTATTCTGAAGTATTTTGAGTTTTCTACTTCTCAGCTCTGCCAGCAAGGGGTGGGGTGAGAAAATCAAATAGAATTGAAGGACTCTTGTTGACACAAGCATTTCTGCAAAAACACACCTGGCACCATCCTTTCTTTCCCCTTTTATCCATTCAGATAACTTGGGGATTTAAAAGGTCAAATTTGAAAACTAAGATCTTAGGAGGTTTTGATACTTCCTTACATAATTACAGAAAGGAAGCCCCTGAGGTGTTTAGAATAAAAATCTCGCACATGGCTGCGTCAGCTTCTGTATAGCAGCCACCAGGAAGAGAAAGAAGTGGGCAGTGGCGTGGATGGGGCAGGTGTTGGGGCAGGGTGGGCCCGAGTCTGGCCGGCTTGCTGGCTGGCCCCAGACTCTGCTAGCATGCAGGCCACCCTGGAACAGAGCAGGGATCGGGGTGCAGATGGAGAACAAGTCCACTGGCATGAAGTGAGAACAAGAAAACTGGCCAAGAGCCTCCTCTGGGACAGGGCTGGTCCTGCCGTAGGCCTCCAGGGCTGTAACAATCCACTCAGCGTCACATCCAGCTGCTGCTTCAGGGAACTTCATGCTTCACTGAGTATGTACTACCACCCCATCTCTTTTTATTTCTTTAATTTTTAAAATTTTCTGCTGACTTTGAACATTAAACACATCACTCAAGGAAACAGAACAAACACTTTTTCTTTTCCAGAGGATGGTGCATTTGAGATGTATTATTTTTGCCTAATTATACTTTTTCATAAATTTTCTTAATGTTATGATGATTTTATACTTTTAGCCCAATTATGTTTCCCAATGCAAATATCACATTACACCAATGCATTTGGAATAAAATATATCAAAAATTATGTACTCACAAGTATTTCTGTGTATGTGTGTAGAGAGAAAAAGAGAAGGGAGGGAGAGACTCAGAGAGGAAGAAGGAAGACAGAACTAGCTGGGAAGAACCCAAATGTCTCAGGTCTGTGCTCACATTCTGAAGGGTCAGATCACTGATGTTTGCTGAGACCGCCCGCAGCCAGTCGGCACCATCCTGGGCTGTGTAAAACTGAAGGATCCCTGTGCTGACTCCGTCCAGGGCCAGCACCTCAAAGGCATTCAACCTGCAGAGGAGGGAGCGACAAGATTCAAGGAGGCCCAGCACTGGGAGGAACGCTGGCCTGCTAGCCTCAGACCTCCAGGCATACAGCCCCACTGCTGTGTGCTCAGCATTGGTCTATCATGTGCCACAGAAAACACAGCAGACAAATGCAATCACTTAGCTAATGTGTTTTGGTATATTAAATTCGTCTACTGAAATTAAGGACGAAACCTGAATTTCCTCAGTAATTAAAAAAAAACAACAACAAAAAACAAAAAAAGCAATCCCTACAAAGAACACATGTTCTCGAAATTTTGGAGTGATTCTTTCAGTAACTTTGAAGTTCTCAGTAATAATTCCATTGAAGGTCATTTATGAGAAGGATGTTAAGCTTCTGATAAGGTGACAATGATGTGGTCAGGCACATCATTGCCCAGCGCTGTTGGCACTCCATGACTCTATGGCACTTCTGACTGACAGTGATGCCTCTGCAGAAGATGGATAGCCTCACTCTTTTCCATCATATTAAACTTGCCACAAACCCAACCACAGCAAACTTCTGGCAACAGCAGACGAACTGTCTCAAATTCAGTAGCACTTCTCCCCTATCACACAAAGTCTTTTTAAACAATCGTTACATGTAACTATTGGCAACAGAGGACCACCATGTATATTTCTGTGCATTTTTCTTTAGAAAATAATGCCTATCAATTCATGTGAGCTGTATCTTCATGGTCTTAAGTAGATAACCAAAGGGTAAAAAAGGTAACAAAACAAATACACTTTTTAAAAGCACAGGTCCTTATGTTCTCATAAGATTTCAGATGGGAGTGTCATTGCTGCTTTGCTAAGCAGTCAGGGGATGAAGTATGAAGGAGGAGGACACAAAGACATGATAACACAGTCCTGTGTATTTTTTGAGCTGAAACTATTAGACCAGAGTTTCCTTTGATTAAATGGCCCTTATTTTTAAAAGTAGATATTCTTGATCAGGGGTCATTCCCTTCTTTATTAGCATTTCTTGAATCAGAATGTAAGGTTTACTTACTTCTACTTGACTTTCTACCTAGTGGAGTATAAAAGTGATGAATGAGATACTTTTTGAAAACTCGGTAATCTGCAGACAAAACTGAAGGTGGAGGTGACTGTGTAAAGCCAAAGGGGACAGAGAAGGCCAAGAAGGAAGGTCTCCGTGTGGGGAAAAAGCAGAAAGGCCCTGTGTCTACTTTTATGAACAGAGCCCAATCTAATCTATGGTTTTACCTCGTCCTCCTGGGGAACCCATTCCTTTCCAAAACCTTGAACCTCATGATTCATCATTTCCTGTGAGGTCTTCTTTGATCTCTGCGTTTCTGCTATAAGAAATTAATCTTTACACTTTAAAAATATTGGGAGGCATTTTTAGGCACATTGCATGATGCTTCACATTAATTAGGTGCTTACTAAATATTGAAAGACTTGTATCTATATTTTTTTGTTCAGATATGTATCGTTTCTCATTAAAATGTGATAACTAAAAACTGAGTCATTGTCAACATTTCCCAACTTTGTTAATATTAATTTGTGTGATATATATAAAATAAGGTTGACATTACTTTAATATTAAAAGAAATAGTTGGACCAAGTAGATTATTGACAACAGACAAGTTCTCTGGATCCCAAAATAAACAAATCAGAGATTGTTATTTTAGATATGTTTTCTATTGATCCACTGCACACAGACAAAAGCATACAACTTGCAAGAGTACATTCAACAAACAGCTCTACACTAAATATACTTGGGCAACCAACACTCAGACCAAGGAACAGACTATAAAAGAATCCTCCAGTTTCCTATGTCCCTCCCCGATTTTCTCTGTCTCAGACCTCCAGGTTGGCTTTCTTTCAGAAGAGCTTGTTCTCTGCGGCTGATCCTCGGCCTCGTCCCTAACCTGGTTCTGCTCCTTGGTGTCAGGACTGGAGCTGATGTGGGTGGAATTAATGGAGCTAAAGGGCAGCGAACGGGGAGAGGATGGATAGTGTGGGGTCTCTGCCCCGGACCTGTTGGACAGCGTTGAGTGTGAGAACTCTGTCATGGGAGTCAGTGAAGCTCCGTCAGATGTATAAGGATATATGTAGGAGACAGATGGTCACAGCTATGAGTCAGCTTGTCTGCATTAGCAGTGTCTTCTCAATCAAGGTACTTGACATTTCCTGAGCCGCAGAATTATCAACATATGTACCAAATGCATTGAAAACGGCATATTGGGCACTCTTCCTATGATCAGTGCTGTAGTGATTATCATAACGTTAGCGGCAAAAAGGGATAGAGAGTACCTAGTCTCATTCTTCTTCCTGCTATTTGCATTATATTTGGCACAGAGAGAGAATAAGATACGGGGAGAGAGACCATGAACCTATGTGCCATTAATGACCATTTATTAATGATGTGGTCCTGAAAAAGATCATTAGGTTGCACCTCTGAAGCAGTGAATAGATTTTGAGCCCCCAGAGGCTCACGGCCATGCGCAGGGGATAGATATTTGTGTTCCGCTATGAAAAGGGATGAGTTTTGAGTCCCAGCATGTTCATGTCTTAGCTATGTAAGGCAGGCTAGACATGTAACCTCTGAGATTTGTTTTCTGTATCCTTTGGATAGATTCAAAATGCCAGTCTTACCACAGAATAGAAATATTTTGAGAAACAGATGGGATAATGTGAACAAAGTTATTTGTAAGCCCGTAAGTTCTACATAAATATTTTTGTTTGGTAATTTCTCAAAGAAAGCAGTACAAATTAAATACCAAATTAATAGAAATGGTGAAAGTTGTTGACATTAATGCTGACAATAGACAAACCAACATATCAATAAAGTTTGAAATGAAAATTCATACTTTGTTGCTTTTAAAAAAATATACTGACAGGTGTCAATTATACAATCTATTTTCATGCATGCTTGAATGGTAGCTTATGGCTGGTATCTTGCAGTTCGATTTGGGGGCTTTATTTCCTTCATGTTTCCTTTTGAGTTTTTCTGCCACATTTGCTCCACTGCTTTCATACGAGTCATGGAAGCTACTCCGACTTTATAGGATCTTATTCATACGGCCAATGTCATTGTGAGAACTAAAACTCGTGCTCAGGACCTAACTTGTTCCTTTCTAGCCACACATTAGACTTTAAGGATCATCAGGAAGTAAAAGCTGCACCAAGCGAAGGGAGGAGCTACACCAAGCTTAGTGCCCCGGCATTACCCTAGGATAAACCAAGCCAGCTCCCAGATAGACACAAACACTGGGGAAGTCAAGGATTGACCACGTCAATACTTTTGAAAAGCACACCCTTCTTCCAGGATTTCCTCACGCCCTTAGAGAATTTTTGAGTTTCAAAGAGAAAATTGGGACAGATTCATACAATAGATAAAGAATCAATTCAGAGTTTGGGACTAAGGGAAATACATTTATTGCAATAAAGTTCAAAACATATATCTTAATTTATTAGAACATGAAGCAATCGGAAGTTAAGTGCTCAGAGCTGTACTGTGAGTGGGGAAGGCGTCTGCTCAGGCCTTTCTCCCTGGGCTCTGGATTGTGGGTGGACGGCGCCAGCACATTCCCTAACAGTGCCAGCTCCCTTCGGTGACATCCCACAGCTGCAGCTCAGATGAGTTTCTGTGACACTGCCTGCTCTTGCTCCAGATGTGCTTTTCCACATGCGGATGACCTCTGAATCCTGCCCCCACCTTTGTCAGTGGTCTCTTCATGAAATATACCTCAGTAGTGACTCGTTATCAAGTCATTTCCTTCAGGTGGAAACTGGTCATGCAGAACTATCAGGTATTATCACAACCCCAAACCTAGACACTTGTCCACATCCTACAGCAATGACCAGTCTTCCAACCTCCTATTTCAGTCATACTGTGGAATTCTAGTAAATCTGCAAAACTGACACTAAGAACTGATTTATATTAATTGCCCTTCAAAGCTTCAGAGTCAGAAAACAGGAAGTCAAAATGTGCAAATTATATTTTTAATAAGTGGTATAGTTTATAAAGAAAAAATATATTCAACATCACAAAATCTAGCCATGAATGACACTCATTCCAACCACCCCCTGTCAGTCCGCGGTGGGTTCTTGCCACCACTCACTCTCCA